>VZTY01034391.1:160110-198063 GCA_013400935.1 Turnix velox
GACAGGCTTAAGGAGTTGGGGTTGTACAGCCTGGAGAAGAGAAGGCTCAGGGAGGACTTCATAGTGACTTATCAATACCTGAAGGGGGCCTACAGAAAGGCTGGGGTAGGACTTTTTAATAGGTTATGCGATGAAAGGACTAGAAATAATGGATGCAAACTGGAAGAGGGTAGATTTATACTGGATATAAGAAATAAGTTCTTTATTGTGAGCATGGTGAGACACTGGAACAGGTTGCCAAGAGAGGCTGTGGATGCCCTCTCTCTGGAGGTGTTTAAGGCCAGGCTGGACGAGGCACTGAGCAGCCTAGTCTAATGGAAGGTGTCCCTGCCCATAGCAGGGGGGGTGGAACTAGATGATCTTTAAGATCCCTTCCAACCCAAACCATTCTAGAATTCTGTGATTTTATTAAAATTCAGTGGCATATAGGTTCAGTGTTTTTTCACTAATATTGATATGAATTATCTTTATGATTTGGAAAAAAAATCACTGCTTTTTATCTTTTATTATTCAGTACAGATGTCTATTACTTCCCCATCTATCCAATAATTCTTAAATTAGGTGGATTAATTAGCTACATGATCTTAATTATTCTTTTCCTAAGCTGTTCTATTAGCTTTTAACCCTATCCATTACTCCAGCAGTAAAACGTTTTCCTCATCTTCTCTTTTCATGGAGTATGGAAAGTTGACAGTCTCCCATCAAAACAGTCCACTGGCTATGTCTGCCCTACACAGAAATGCTGTGTCTAATAATAACTGAGACCATATCTGATTTGCAGTTTTACTCAATGCTTAAACTGGTGGAAATTAATCACTCTAGTAACTCTGTATAGGTTCCTATAGGCATTTCATCAAAACAAGAGAAGAAAAAAGGAAGATGGCATAGATAGTACCACTGAAAATTAACTCTGCAAACACCATCAGCCTTTTTTCAGCACCAAGATCCATGAGCCTCTAACAGTTAAAGTCATACCACATGTAGAGATTTCTGCTCTACATTCCACTGACCAGGGCACATACTGCTTTCTCTGAACTGTATCCATTCTCTCTCTGCCTTGCTTAGACTGCAGCATCTCTGCCTTCTGCTGTCCCTGAGCAATTGCTCTTCTGGCAATACCCTAGCTGGCCTGCCCTCTGTTCCCTGAACATGTCTGTCTCTTGTTGCTTGGTTTGACATTTGTTCATTTTCTCTCCTTGTCTAAAGGAGGTGTCATTAAGAGCCTGCTCTTGCAGCCCTCTCAAGACACTGATATCAACACCTCCATTTTCCTCTTGTATGTTGCTTGTAATTGCACCTCCTGGCTCTGCCCAGCAGTGAGATCACAGCACATGCTTGAAGGGTATGCTTACAAACCCATGGACATCACAGAGGGTAGCTTTCCAAGCTGTTTCACTCAGTGGCTTGGAGCCTCTGCAGTCCTAGTCTTACAACTTTTTAGGAGGTTATGAGGACTACTTCATTCTTCCACTCCTTCTTATCTTTCTGCCCAGCCACCACTCTGCAGCAGCTCCTTTAAGCCTCTCTCCTCTCCCTGTCAATTTAAATGGTAATGTCTTAATCAGTTTTGCATATGCATCTGGGATAACAGTTCACTCTCAGGGGGAAAAGGGAAAATATAATATGATGTTTGACCTGAATTTTCTACTGAAATCCTGGACAGATGTCTTTTCCTCAAACTGAACTGCTTCAGCAGTCTCATTCCACATAGGTCAGAAGACAGACAGCCACCAGAGGGTAGCTGTTGGTGTCCCTACTCGTCTACATCCAATCTGACCTACGCACACTTAATTAAAGACCTGATTTCCTGCTGTCTGCTTCTTCTTCAGGCTTTCTGATCCCCCTTCAACTTATTGTTCCTAGGTACAAGACTTTTCTTAATCAACTGTTATTTCTCCAAATGAAGGGAAATAATGGTCCTAAAACCTCACTTGTTTCTAGTCCACAGTGTGATGGTTTCTCAGCAGTGTGCTTTACAGTTGGCTTTTCTAAATGTCAGGGAATGTGTGATGTGAATATCTTATTTATATGAAGTGTGTGCATTTTCCTGAAAGGGCAGGCAGTTGATAGGAAAGGGAAATACAGCTCTTCCCCACAAAGTTATTTTTTCCTTATCTATACACTCCTTATATTCATTTTAAAAGCAGACATAATGTATCATGTTTCCAAAGTAAGTAGGAGTCGCTGTAATTTCAAAATATATGGATAGGCTTAGAAGTAGAATGTAAATACAGTCCATTCCTAAGGCAAATGAAGTCACACAGGCTATTTTAACAATAGGTGAGTACAAAAAATTCAGCAGCATTCATACAGCAAACATAAATAATTTGGCTTTACAATTTGAGATATTTTTCTTCAATATTTTCTGTCAGATCAGATGTATTTGCTACTTTTTTAGCATTCATTTCTGTGAAGTTCTAAGACTGCTTAATAGATTTCCTATATTCTTCCCACAAATATTATTTTTTATAGTTAAACTGCTCTGAAATTAAAAGCAACCACTAATCTCTTAAAATCTTTGTACAGTTTGTGGTGAATCTTCACTGCTTTTCCTGTTATTTTGTGATCTATAAAAGCAACCAAGTGGTAAAAAGGAACCTTAAAAGTACCTGGCTAGCAAGGCTGGATTTTTTCTGTCTTAAATATCAAAATAAGATGATCAGCTTCTACAGAGCTTCCTCTCAGAGCCTCATGTAGGAGATGGAAGATGCCTGCTGAGAGAAAAAATGTGAGAGTAAGAAGTTTTTGAACAGTCTTCCAGCCGTGGGTGAGATCTTAGGAAAATCTGTTTTCTCTGACACAAGTTTCTTGGTGAGGACCTCGAGATGAAACAGTCACATGCTCTGGATTTGGACTACCAGTAGTTGTCTCTGCAATATATTGACCAGTTTCAGACAAGTTGGAAGAGGGGAAAATTCCTCTAGTGAAGCTGAAAGCCTAAAAACATCTTTACTGAGTGTAATACTGGACATCAGGGATTTTACTCAAGCTAGCCCTCTGCAAACACAAGAAGTGTTCCAACCAGAGTCTGTACTCAACCACAAGGTACAAATCCACAGAAGAGCAGACTTGATTAGTCCTAATATTTATATATAATTTAAATATTATATATAATATAGTATATATCATTTTAAACCTCATAATTAGCCACAAGGAGAAGCCCATGATCTTCACTCCAGGTAGGCAGTCCATGTGAGTGAAAACAAGGCTTGCTTTCTCAAAAACCTTGTGTTCTGCTAGATGCTGATCTGCAGTTCCCCTAGAAATTGATCAAAAATTGTGAAGCTAGAAGGGTTTATCAAAAATTCACAAATCATTGTTGTTTTGGTTATTTCTTTACTTACTTCTGATTTGCTAGGCATTCTATTAAGAAGAAGGACAGAAGGGAATCCTGTCAAGAAAGCCATCCAGAGAATTTAGGAAAATACCTTCTCTCTCAAGTACTTATACCATCATACAGAATTAATTAAGGTTTTACTAATTAGGACTGTCTTCTAAAGAATGATTAAACATCTATGTATGTTCTATCATGTGTTACTCACTTTTGTAGGTTTTCCTAAAATGGGAATGAAGTAATTATGAAATGAAAAGCAGTGGAAAAGATTTTAATTGGTAACCAAAAAGCAAAAACTGATGAATGTATTGTGAGATAGCAGTGGATGTATAAATCATAATTTTTAAATTCCCTCTAGTGAACACATCGTAAGTTAAAATGAAGATAAGGTCTTTAAATACCTAATAACCCCCCCTTAATGCATTTAGTGTATTAAGTGTAAATGTGTTTTCATTACAGAGTGTCAAATATCACTAGATAGTTAGGCACCCAATGAGGAGACCCTGAGCCTTTAATCTTCTGGATAAAAGTGAGCATTTATTGGCTTTCTGTTGTTTGGTACTGGTGTGATGCAGCAAACAGTTTGTGATAGAGAAGCAGGGGGAAAAGATATATGGTTGCATCTGGTGTCAGAACTAATCTACCTTCTTCTCTGGTGTGGACAATGTGGGTCTGAAGATTATTCTTGAATTATTCACTTCCTATTTAGTGTTCTCGTTAGACAAACCTGATCAACACAACCCACTAGGCACTGTCTAATTTTGCAGAAGTACGTCTTTTTTCTCAAAAGGCATAACAAATGATTTCACTAAACCAGCTAAACTGACTCCTTGGGTCCAGTGACCAAATTTAGTAACTGTTCATCTTTGCTAAAGTACAATGTTTAATGATCTCATTCATTAATACAGCAATGGTTGCTTTGCCTGATTAAATTTCTTCCATCATTTTGATAGTGTGATCTAAATGTAAAGTACATGTAAAAATGAAACATTGCATCCTGGGCCAGTGTTACAGATTATTTCTTAACTCACCCAGAAGCCCACCAGAAGAGGCTTAAGAATCATTCTCCAGTGTGATGTACTAATTGCTGTACTTGAGAGCCAGAAGCACTTGCAGAGATTTAGAGTCCAGGAGGGAGTGTACAAGTTTGTCATCTGGTCTGTGGCATAAAGCAGAGTCAGAAAGGATGCTAGGATTTACATAAAACAAAACTGGGAAATTTATGAGTATGTACTCATAAATTAACTTGTAACTTGTAACTAGCTTGTAATGTTCATCATTGCTACTAGTGATGATACTGATTACCAGTATCTTCTTGTGATACAGACTCATATTTTATCATCTTATTGGATTATTTCACATAAGGAGATAATTAAAGCATTTTCCTTCCCTTAAAACAGCACTATGACATTCATATTATCAACATTCCATTCTGATTGCTCTCATCCTTTATTTTTCCTTTATGAGAGCCTGAGGCTGCTAGTCATAATATTGACTGAAAACACCTTTTTTAAGTC
Organism: Turnix velox; assembly: GCA_013400935.1. Classification (NCBI taxonomy): domain Eukaryota; kingdom Metazoa; phylum Chordata; class Aves; order Charadriiformes; family Turnicidae; genus Turnix; species Turnix velox. The sequence goes on from VZTY01034391.1 coordinate 164,962, forward strand.
CTTTGCATTCAGCCATTAAATAATTTGCATCTGTCAACTTATTGCTCTTACACTAAACAACTCAACAGCTCATTTCTCATCGCAGATCCGTGGGCTGAATTAAATGAGGGAGCCTACCAGAAACTCATTGTTAAAGCAATTTCAAATGCCCTCCTTTATGGGCTCAAGGGACTGTGCTGCTGAAAAAAGGGTGATAATAAAGGTAGAACTGTTCAGCTGTGCTTGTGAGATATTTCAGTGTTTCACTTGTAAAGGGGCAGAGGCCCACACCTTTACAACTAGAGGGAGAGAAGGAGAACTAATTGCTTTCTTTTCTCTATTAATTCTACTTGAGCATATCAAACAAGTTAACTTTACTAGATTCTTACTAAACAGATTTACTCTAAGGGCTAAGAATTTTCTGAAAGATAGCAAAAAAGAAATGTAGCTTTTTAATATAAAACCAAGTTTCAAGATCTAGATCACATAGTTAAAGGCATTGCTTTCCAAAGTGCGATCATAGCAATGAAGTAGTTATTTATCCGAAATAGAAGTGAGAAAGAAATTATTGTCGAGGAAGAAGAACGTAAAGGTCTCCTGTGTTTACTTTTAATTATTTCTATGAGAAGAAAAATACAGCTGTTTTACCTAGACAGCAGTACAGAAGTGATTGAAAGGTCATTGAAGGAATAATTTTGTTTTGCTGTAGCATCTTGCCAGATTTCTATTGGAAATCATAAGACTGAATGTTCAGGATTCATGTCTTCAAAATCAGAGCAGCAGTTGGCACTTATAGGTATTATAAGTAGTGCTAAAGGAAGGCCAAATTTTAATCTGTCTCAAAATTGTTTGTTACTGGATGTGGACAGAACTTTCAATAAGTAAGTTTGAAACACAGTTTATTCAGCAATACAAGGAAAGCATATGGTTGCTAAACATGCACCTTGTTCTGGTGCTTATATGGCAAAATTTAATTTCCAGTATCATTCTTTTCTGAAAGTAATGACTGAAAACAAGAGTATCAAGAAAAGCTGAGCAAAATCCTATATTTCATATATAACCAAAATACAGTGAAAACAATATGATTAAAAGCCCCATACAGAGCTGCCAGCTTAATGTCACAAGACATAAGGAACGCCTACAAGAGTTCATTAATGACATGCAAGAGAGCATTTCTATAGAAATACTCAAGTAGTATTTACACTTGGCATGTGTCCATTTTTCTCTATATATACCCAAAGGAATCAGAAAAAAAAATTATTTTAACAGATAACTTTAATGCTGGTAGTATATTAAAAACTGATTGCTTTTACTCCCTTTCTTAACTTGTGCTTCAGGTGGTGGGGTGAGGTGGTGGTTTCAGACAGAGTGAGGAGCGATGGTAGGGTCCTTTGCTGTCTCTCCACCTGCTTTCAAGCAAAGTTAGCACTGGCCTGGACCCACAGAGCTGTGAACTCACAAGCTGTGTGTGTCCTCATGTGCGGACAGGAAAGCAAGGAAATTACCAGGATTTCCCCTTTACTGTGTTAGAGTGTGTTGCTGTACTCGATGTGAGAAGAAAAAACCTGTCAGACTTCACCATTTTACTACACTTTTCTGTTGCACTATAAAAAAACAACAAAAAGAATAACATGTGGAATAAGGACATGAATAATTTACTTTTCTCAGCTATTTACTTTTTCATATTCTGAGTCAAAGAATAGGAAGTCACCCAAAATCTGCGATCTTAACTGACTTTAACACAACCATTGAACATCTTTAATACTCAGCAACTTTCGTGGGTCTTCCAACATTGTTCAAGTTTTCAAATTTTCTCCCAAAGTTTTGATAGATCTGCAAGTCATATTAAGACCTTCAGATTTAGGATCAAGCCTTCATACTGAACTATAGGGCTAGCATTGTCACAGGTTTTATTTGTGTTGTATCTGTATTTGGAACACATAGAGCTTTTCCTGAGATGAGCTGCTCTTATTTTATGTATGTATTAATACATAAGTACTTGTTTATGTCTGCAAGACTCATTGCAGTGGTTTTATACTGACTTAGAATAATATGGAGTCTTAAAATAGTTAGACATGGAGGCACATGCATCTGTTTTTAGTAAGACTTATCCTCTTCAATTAAATGCAAGCAAATTATGTTTAGCCCTACTATGGATTTTGAAAAGAAAATTCCTACTAGAATTTATGGTCCAAACATCATCATTTTAGTAGGAAGTGATTTGATTGCTATTAAAAGCTGTTATTTTTAAAAGAAATTTGTGCTAAATAATTTAAATAATCTTTTTCTAAATCTCACTAGTTAAAAAACAAACGCAGAAAATTTCAGTTTTAGACAGCTACAAACCTCTCCTTTTGTTAGGAAGCATTTCTTTTGTCACCATGACATTTTTATTTATCTGTTACTCTGTTTTATAACCTCTCTTGTGGAGAGATTTTGTTAGCTTATTAATGTATACTATCATGACCAGTGCTTTTGTTGTGCCTGGCAAGAAATACATTGAGAATAAGCACAGACAGTAAATAATCAAATAAAACCAACTTTAATATTTCCCTGGATCATCAAAAAGCTGGTTAAAATTTTTAATTTCCACTTCAAAATGCTGTATTTCCTTATTTGATTGATGTGCCATTTTGAGGTAACTGATTAGCTGCACAAATTCTCATGGCTTCTTTTGCTTCCTTCAACAGTGCCACCTCGGTTTGTGGTTCAGCCCAGTGACCAGGATGGGATCTATGGAAAAGCTGTCATTCTCAACTGCTCTGCAGAGGGTTATCCAGTTCCTACCATTGTCTGGAAGTACTCAAAAGGTAGGATTCCTCTGGAAGCACCAAGTACAAATTAATTCTGGTTTAATAAAAGCTTGCTCACCTGTAAGTTATGGCTTAATCTTGATATTGTGCGAGGATGTCAGGGAGCAATGAGGGAATTATCAGTCATGTTTATACTGTTCTACTGCCATTTCCCTGAACATGCAGTGCTGGCCATTGTTGTAGTTGCAGGGCTGAACTAGGTGGACTTTTGGTCTGCCTTAGGCATGTTGTGAAGCTGTGAATGTATGTATGAGCTGTATCCTATAGCAGACAAGTGAAGAAATGGATGTCTGGAAGAAAAGAGATATTGCTTTAATTTAAACAACCTCAGAACAAGGCTCACTAGCATTCACTAGCAGCATTCCCCCCCTACCCTCTCCACCTTCAAAATTCATGATAACGCGGCCAATCATATCTTTTCAGTGAAGAAGAAAGGTCAGGTAGCATTAGCATAAGCAGTAATTCAGTATGCGCTTTACATAATGCTTTAACATTTTCTTCTCATGTAACTGAGCATTAAAACTAGCCCCACTTGACCCTCAGTAGCCATAGCAAATTGACTGCTTTTTAATTAAAATGTGCTGCCTACTAGATTATGTCTTATGGCTGGTTGTCTTCTAGTAGGTTGTAGCAGAAAAAACAAACTCTCCAAATATGTAGGTACCTCAACAGGGTAGAAAGGGCATCGGTACATCTGCAGGTACGTTAGTGCCATTGGCTTTTCCTGTGAGTGAAAAATGGAAGAAGAGGGTTCATTTTTTAGTACCTCGGGATTGGCAGTTAGTGGAAATGGACTTGCTCTCTCTAAAGCATAAGGACAGTAAGGACACAATCAGAAAGAATCTATCATTTTAAGTCCTTCAGACTTAAAGAGGGAACAGACACACACTGAGACACAGAAATCTCCATCTGATGATAAGGAAGCACTTATTTAATGAGAGTACGACTAAACACTAGCACAAGTTGTCCAGAAAGGTTGTGTAGTATCATTCTTGGAGATACTTCACAAGCCATCTGGATATGGTCCTTTACATGGTCCTGTTCAAATAGAAGGGGTGGATCATGTGACCTCCAGAGGTCCTTTCCAATCTCAACAAGTGATTCATGAACAATAAGCACTCTAGCAGATTCATCCATACAGTTCTGTGTGGTAAGTTGCTGTCACTGCTCAGAAAGGATTGTAGCTGTAATAAGAGGAATGGTGTGTGTGAAGAGTAAGAAGCCTTTGCACACAGGCAAACTGTTATGCAAAATTTTGCTCAGCTGTAGCTATACTCAGGAGTATCAAGTCTCTCCATTCTGTGAACACCAAATTATTCCCAGAATTTTTCCTGTGGAGAAATATAAGAATGAGTGCTTCCATCCATCTACTTGAGCAATCAATTGCAGACAGGTAGATTTAGTGAAGCATAAATGTGCCTTCCATCTAAACGACAGGAAAAATGGCTTACTGCAGAAAAAAAAATTGACAAAAAGGGAAGTGGGAAATGCATGTGACTAAATAGGATGAAAAATCAACAGTGAAAACTGATTTTTATGAAAAAAAAATCTCTTTAACATTTCTAGGTTCACAGTGCAACTCCAAGTCCCCAAAGCAATCTCTTCTAGGACTAGAAGGAATTTTAGTGTGCATATTTGGTCTTATTTAGTATTCTGGATGTTGTATTCCTAGGTTGTTAGAACTTACTTTTTATATTTGATCAGTCCCCATAGTATTTATTCATAGTATTTCCTCTTGGGCTGACTCAGCCAATTCAATATAGTAATTAATTCTGACACATACTAACTTTATGTACAGAAAGTGATATAAGAGAATTCCTTTGAAGAAAACTACCTTATGATTTCTGTGAAAAATCTCATCTTCTGCTGACAAAGTGGATTTTAAAAGAACTTTATCTCAATATAGTCTTAGAGAATCTGTAATGGTGGAGAACTCAAACTTGTAGTTGGTCTCTGGACAGCATGGCATGCTGACAATACGGCTTTATCCTATTCATTATTTCCTAAATCTAATTTCCAAAGAAAAGTAGATTCTATCTCAAAACCATTTTGGCTCCATGTATTTTAATGGACCTTCCAGTTTTATATCACTGCCAGATGTGGCACTTAATAGCTGATTAGCGATCTGAGTTTTTACTTTTACTATCTTTCTTTCTCTTGCTTTTGGGTTTTTTTCTGCAGTCAAAATAAATACTGGCAACAAGCCTATAGGAACAGAGGTTTTATATGTCATCAGTCAGTCAGCTGTAGGAAGAAACAGGCAACGTAGTCACTGACGTGTTACCCCATGTTATCCAGAGTTTCATAAACAAGGTCCAAGAAGTCTATTGAGTATGCCATCTTTACAGCAACAGGCATCCCTCTTAGTCATAAGAAATTCATTTGGTGTATGCATTAGGGATGCATGTTTGTATGACTGTTCAGCTGTAATTATCAATAATTTATCAGCCTCTAAATGTACAACAAATGTGTTTTTTTACCCGTGAGTGGTCTGAAAATCTACTTAATTTTCTTTCTCTCACTTTCTGGTTCTTCAAGACCTGCTGTGTGCTCCTTTTGTTCCTTTCCATTTAATATGGGCAAATTATTGCTACTTTGGCATTGCAAATTTATTTCTCCTTTTCATTAATTGAATTCAGTTTTGTCAAAGAACTAACGTGTTTGTTATAATGATACCAAAAGGTAGTCGTATTTTAATTGAATTGAGCTTTTCAGAACAAGAAGCTATAGTTTTCACCATATTTTGGAAAAAAACCTGAGGTGCTTTCCTTTCTAACTAATGTATTTCTGTGGGGGTCCTGCTTTAGGTGCCGGGGTTCCTCAGTTCCAGCCAATTGCTTTGAATGGTCGTATCCAGCTTCTCACAAATGGCTCCTTGCTGATTAAACATGTGCTGGAAGAAGACAGTGGATACTACCTCTGCAAGGTCAGCAATGATGTGGGAGCAGACGTCAGCAAGTCCATGTACCTCACTGTTAAAAGTAAGAGCTAAAACACTTCTCTGTGATCCAGATATTGCCATTGAGTGAAAAAGCTTTTCTTTTGCTTCCTTAGTTTGGAGGGGCTTGTGTGGGGAAGGAGGGGAGAGGTTGGTTTTATTTGTTTTAATTCAATGTTTGTTAATTCAGCTGCATGTGGTAACACCTGGAAGTATGAATAACATAAAACATTAGTAGAGGGAGAGCAAGGGAGTGCAAGAGACTTGGAGATGAAAAGGCTTAATATTTCAAAAATTTGTATTGTGTCTATGAGCTACAGCTGAGTAATGAAATGGAAGTAAGAAAATTCTTTATTCAAGGGTAAAAAAAGCAGTAACAAAGGAGAAATACCCACAGCAACTGCTAAAAATCTCAGAAGTTGAAGAAAACATGGATTAAAAAGTCCTTTCATCAATTTGCAAGATACTATAGATAGATACTGTAAGTACAATAGAGTAGATGCCATGACGTATTATAAAGTTTCTGTAAGATATACAAAAAGTCGTAGTAGTTATTTTGACGTAGCCACTAGCAGAAAGCCTTCAAAAAATGCATCTAATTCTTTTCAATCTGGAGTGCAAACATGATAACCTCAACCCATCTGCACTTTCTAGGCAAAGGAGACCAAAGCAATGTAGTTTTTAGGTGCATTTTAGTTGTAATTTCTTCAAATATGAGCATAGCTGACAATATAGAGGAAACATTATACCAAAACAAAGCTAATACAGTTTCTCATTAGAGAAAAAAGAGACTACTGACACTTCAGTTGGCCAAAAGTCCCTGGATGCCCTATCAAATCAGTATTGAAGGAGGTCACCAAGCCATGCATTTTCATGTTTGTAGAGTTTTTGAAGACTGACTAAGTGCTTTGAAGTTCCAAGATGTCAATTAGCTTGAAAAAGGTTTGCCTTGAAAGTAAAAAGATTTTTTTATTTCCTAAAGGAAAGAAAATCCAATTTATTCTCCATAGAAGTGCTGTAATTTGGGCCACTAATGTTTAGTTTAGGGGTGTTGGTTTTTCACTGTAATGTCAGAGAATGAATAAGTTCCATTCCTTAAAAGGAAGAATGTTAACTTAGTCCCATGTGCAAGCCCCAGTCCTTCAGGTGTCCTCTTCACTCTGATTCACCTTAGGGGCTTCATCTTCTGAAAAAATAACTTTGTATGCCAGCCTCTCAAGCAAGTCTATTAATTGCATGCTTTTCTCTGTGGATCAGTAGAAGTTCCAGCTCCTATGGTTTCCATAGCTGGCCGTTTTTGGGTCAGTCTTCAACTGTAGTAGCAATGCACTGCTGTAATATGCTACAGAAAACCAGCTTTCCTCTGGTTGGCAGCTATGCACACTGCTTGTCTGATCACTGCATGCAGTTTCATGTGTGATAAAAGAGCATCCCTTATCAAATAGGAGCAGGAGCTTCCCTGGAGAGTCAGTTGCTGTTTGAATCTAATGAAAACCCCTCTGGCTCTGAGATAGCAGGCAAGCACGTCTGTACACCCTCACTCATCCACACCAACACACGTACTGCTCCTAGTATGGCTGTTAGAACAAATGCTGTTAACATGTAGAAGAGGCAGAGCTTTAGCTTTGATCAAGCATGCATTAGGTAGAAGCTAGTTTGGGGAATTAAGTGATTGGAAGTGTGTGGTGGTGGGCTTATGGATCCATTGTTCTAGTGGTGTAATTATGGCACATAAGACTTGCACCTGGTCAGGTGGAGTGAGTCCAAAGTGAATGCCTCAGTGAAAAGCCAGCTCAAGCTATAAATGGTCTTGACTTGCTTAATGAGACTCTTATTGCTGAGAAGGAAATGGTAGTCATTCCAGATACATATTTATTTTGTGCCTTGTTATTTGTTGCATGACACACTATTGCCAGAGAAATTGGTCCAACTTCTGGGTTGAAGGCAGCTTGTGAGGAGAGGGTGCAAAGAAAAAAGATGAGAGGAAAAGCGAAGGGGAAATAATGAAAGAAATGTGGAAAGAAAGAGCTGACAGAGTTGATCCTCAATCAGGAACCACAGGGCTAGAATGGCAACTGTGAAAGCTGAGAAACTTAACCTAAGTGCTATTATCCTTCTACTTTTCAAGAAATGTACATAAAAATCACAATCAGTGGTTTTTTCTCTTCTGCTGAACCAAAGATAAGTAGTTCTCAAATTCCTTTTTCACTAAGACATACAACATTAGAAAATTATGAGGGAGAGACTGAATAAGGAATCTAATGCTGTCTTGAGAAACCACTTCTGGTGCTTGGGATGAGGTGACTTCTAAAGAATTTCTATAAAGGATAATAAGCCTTTAACATGAAGGGAAGAACTAAAATTATTTAAAGGTTGCCTGGGAGTCACAAGGGAAGACATGTCTAGTTAAAATGGACTGCCTGCCTGCCTTCATCTGAATAAACGTCACACTTCCTAATTCCACTTAAAGGCCTACATACAGCATTGTACAATAGTATTGTGAAAAATTTCCCTCCTGAAGAGCAAGCCTTCATTTTCCTATGTATATAACCTGTTGGAAACAGTCCTGTTAGCCCTGCCCCTTCTGAAACCCATCATTTATTTTCCTGTCAGTTCCGTGACAAAGGTTTTAATCTGATCACCAGAACATTTCCAACAAATCCCATCAGCCAAGAAAACAGAAATGCTCCATTCACTGTCCTCTCAAGTATGCTTCTTAACTATTTATAACTATTTTATTATATGTGTTTAATATGTAAACCTAAAGCTGTCAGTCACACCCACACCTCCTTCCAACAGGAACGTACTAATTTCAGCTAATACTTTTTTGATGGCAAGATTCAGCACTTAAAGTTTTTCTTAAAAAATAACTTTAAAATTTGTTATCTATGACAGAAGTTGGTGAAATAGCAGAAGAAGTATCTGCCTGGGAAAGGGAGCCTGGTCACAGTGTAAAAGTGAATCTAGTGCCCTGTTCCTGCAGCTACCTTGGGTCTTGGCTGGGTAACCTCACCTTGTCCCTCTGCGGGCTGTGCCTCATTTAGTGCCTCTTGTCCTCATAGACCATGACCATGAAAATAGTTACTTCTTTTCATCTTCAGACAGCTCATGGAGCAAAGAGGCACCGGTCACATTATTATCAAAAGAAATAAAAGTTAATGGAAGCTACAAGCAGAAACAAACCCAAAAGATTCATATGAAAGAAGATTCTGAATTCAGTGGAGCTATTTCCTCTGCCATTAGCTAACATTTTTCCTACCATAGGGGGGATCAAGCACTGCAAAATTTGTTTATTAAAATTAATATAAGTCTATGCCTGGCTGCGCCTCTGAAAGTTTATCTGGGTTGGACAAAGGTACACTCCCCCTGTGACCAGTCAAATGAGTTTGCTTTTTAGCAACACTTGCAGAAAACCAGCAAGCCACAAAGGAGAACTTGCTGCTCACCAGGGTGCCTTTAAATGCCTATTTTAGGAATGTAATTCTTTGTCAAGAATATTGGAATGTCAAAATCTGCCATATACTTGTATATTAAATGAATGGCATATATACATTTACACAGCCTTTTGTTTATATCAAATTTCTCATTAAAAATGCATGTATCTGACTAGGTATCAGTAAGATAGGCATTACCTAATTGTGTATTTGCAAAGATAGATTGATATGTTGTAAAGGAAGATCAGGGAGCATAGTCATAGGACAATGATGAATGAGGGGAGATTCGGATTGGACATAAGGAAGAAGTTCTTTACTATGAGGATAGTGAGACACTAGAACAGGTTTCTCTGGAGTGTTCAAAGCCTGGCTGGATGGGGATTAGAGCAGCCTGATCTAGTAGCCTATGGTAGGGGAGTTGAAACGAGATCTTCAAGGGCCCTTTGAACTCTAACCATTCTATAGTTCATTCTAAGATTAAAATTATCATCTCTAATGGGTTCAAAAAATACTTTCAGGAAAAATAGCCATCATGCAATGTTAAATTCACCTGAGCCTAGCTATTTTGATATTCCTTAATCTGTCATTTCTCCATTTTTTAGTCCTATGGTCTGTAAATATTATTTTCTGTGGCAAAAAAACCAAAGTCCCCTGGTCTGTTTGTATGCTCTGTTTTGCCGTTTTCTTCTCCTAACATTCTGCCATCCTTAAACAAAGTACTCTGTAATTTACTTGCTTTTTCACACTTACCTTAGTTAGAGAGCATCCTTGTCCAGAGGACAAATTTGTCCAAGACTGGTAAAATTCTCTATCTGGGTTACGTGCATCAAAGATCTTTTCAGTCTTTGCCCTTACCTCACAACCAAGTTCTTGGTGGTGAAAGGCAAAAACTGTCATAAATGTGAGGATGTGAATGAACTATGGTACAGATCTGTTTAAATCATAAGTTAGTTGTGATGGTTTGAGATACTCTGTATTTTAATTATGGGGTTTTTTATTAAATGCACATTCTAAAAATACCAAAAGTAAGCCACAGTAAATCTTTAAAACCTGAAAATTCTCCTTAGATGCATGTACTTTTTCTTTGTTATTAAAACCACCCATTTTATTTTTTTCCTAACGAGATCCTCCCACTACGAGAAATGAGCAGGGTCTGAATGCTATTTTCTGCCTCTTCAGACCACTGGCACAGCTTTGATTTAGGCACTTGCACTTTAATCACCCATCATGTGTCATTACCCCAACAGGCGGCAGCAGCCGCAAGATACAAGCTCCAGTAAATTGCACTGAAAATCGCTGAAGCGATCCTTTGTTGATTTTCCTTTACAGCTATTCAATGGCAGATCAGCTGTCATAACAACACAGTGCCTGTGGCAACAGGGTGAAATTAAACGTGAAGTATGTTCAAGGTAGCTAGTAGAAAGCTGGAATATCCCTTTTCTTCTGTACATTCAAATGCTTTCTACTCCTCTCAGTCATGCCAACCCTGTAGCAGTTGGCTACAAGGAATGTTTTCTCTTGTAAGGTAATTGCCAGGTGTACCGCTGTACAAATACTCAAGTGCTTTTGTATGCAAATCTTTGCAATACTCATATTTAACGAAAAGAAGGAAGGTAAGGACTTCACTCTTGAAAAAAAAAATTCTATGCCAGGAGAAAAATAATAGAACAGCCCCTTTTATTTCCTTGAAGGCTTCAAGCAATTTTTCTAGCAGGAAGGTGAAGCAGGTTTCTCTTCATCTAGCTAGCTAGAAAGTGCACACAGACTGCTGTATTTTTTCCATTTTTATCAACAGCATGATATTTACTAGTTTTTTTTCAGGGTAGCTGTCTCTCATGACTTTATATTGCTCAAATAACAGCATTCAAAAGGAAAGATGGGTGGGTTAATTTTCGGAAGTCTTCTTTCTGTTGAAATTTTCATAGCAAGTTCAGAATACTAAGGCTTTCCTGTAAAAACATGAGTTTAACAAAGCTGTAATTATTTCATCTTTTGAATACCTCCACATCTTCACTTTTCTCAGAAAGCCATGTAAGATATAGGATTCACAATGTATTCTCTAGCTGCTGTTTTATTTTCTTCCTTTACTGAAGTAATCTTTCAACACAGATGAACTACAGATACTTTAACGCATGCCATCCTTTGTCAATCTTAATACCTATCCTGATTAAAGTACTAGTTTGTTCAGAGAAGGGTTTAAATGATTCCCAAACCACAGTGAACCCCAAGATAATTTCAGATCAAGAATCACAGTTCCTGTGTATCTGGACACTGCTAAAATATGACTTGAAAATAAGGTCTGCTTTGCTGTCCTTAAGGTTAGATGGTGGTGTTGCAGTGATTGCTACAAGCTGGATAGATGATCAGTTCATAATAACCCACACCAAAGAAGCAAGCTTACAGATTTCAATATTGCGTTTGGCACAATATTGCAAACCTACCATGGTGTACTAGAGTAAATGGTAATCCTGGAGCTTTCTTATCTGGAAGGAAATAGTCTGAAAATTATTCTTTCTGGTAATTTGGAAGGTAATTTTTGTGAAAGAGTATTTTAAAAATAGCAATTCAGATTTAGGCTTGCCTTCATGTGAAATATAGATGAATACCTTCTGGAACACAGTATGTCTCAACAACTTTTAAGGAAAATACGTGGTAGTAGGCACAGGACAGAACTTCAGGGTTATTCGATTTTGAGTTTCTTATTACTCATCTACCAAGTTTAGTTTAGTAAACATCGCTCCTCCTAGTTTGATAGGACAGGTGGAGCATCTGATGCTCACTGTTATTTCCAGCTGCAGAGGTTAAATGCCCTGCTCCCAACTCTGCCACCATACCCCTCCTGGGCACTGTACTGCCTCTAAGCCTCCTTCAGGATAGGAGGCAGAGATAATCCTAGCATACAGGCTCCTTTGGATGAAACCTCTCTGCGAGGCACTCTCAGAGCATTGTACTCAGATCTAAGTGGCTGGAGCTGGATGTGATGGCGTTTAGAAGATGTGATGGCATCTGTCATATGAATCTGAAAGATGGGGAGAGAAATGAGTAGACATGGTAATTGAATTTGAGTATTTATCTCAGGAATTCTCATCAGAGCACATCACTTTCCTGATGTTTTCTTAAAATTATAGTGCTTATAAATCTGAAAGTCAGCTGCATAAAAGTGTGTCTTCATGTGAATCCTGTTAGGCCAGTGTTATGATAGGTTATTTCTTTTTTTCCTTTAATGTATGTGGTAGAGAAGTACACATTACACATGACAATGCCGAGGAAGAAGAATACATACTACACAATACAGTGACTATACTGCATACTAAGAATGCCCATGATTCTGTAGTGATATTTACTGGTTTCTTGTGAATCAAATTGATTGAAAGTGCATCACGTGTAGGTACACAGTCTTACTTTTCTTCAGTGTTAAACTTTAAGGGGTATTTAATGCTTGTAGTGTGTATAAATCCCTGCATTGTCCTGCTTCTGTTCTGTTAAGCCAAATAATTCTCCTATGTAGCATTTTAAAATAGTAATGCTGCTGTGAATACATTAGTTTCATTTGTGGGATGGGACCTATATTCAGTGCGTTTCCTGGGTTTAATATTGGCTCTTAGTGGAGGAAGAGGATGCCTGATCTACTGTTGCATAATATTCTTAAGTCACACATAATTTTCCCTTCATACCCACTGCTGCTTCTTCGTTTTCCTTGCTGTCACAATTCTGAAAATCTCACATCTCTACCATCACTTCATTTTTTTCTTTTTAAATCCCTTTCCATCTCACATTCAATCTTCTATTTCAGAGGTCTCCATTATTCTCATATGAGTTTCTGATCTGGAGAATGCTATTTGAACAGCAAAAATCGTGGACAGAGTGACAGTACTTCTCAGATACCAGGGATTCTTCTGCATTTTGAATCCTTGTAGCCCAGTATTTTTCAGCACAGGACTTGTGTTTCAAAAGCTTATTCACTGTTCTTTATTATTGAATGCTGTCATAGGACCTACACTATAACTCTTTATACTTGCTTATTTATTTATTATGAATTATTGTTTATTTCTGCCTTCAGTTTGATGCACAGACTTTTTCATCAAAAAGGAGCCATTAAGTTATAATAAAAAATTAGTTTTACAGGAACTTAAAAGATGTATAAGACATAAATACATTTGAGTACCAACTGACACAGACACCACATCAGCTTTGTACATTTTTCTGTATAATTCTCCTGTAGTAAAAGGGAAATGTAAAAAAGGTAGTTTAAATGCAAATATTTTATGCTTTAGAGAAGGAAGTTATTTCTTTTTACATGTAATCTAAAATGTTGCTATTAGCCAAAGACAATCTCTTACAACTGCTTCCATCAGTGCAATTTTAAGCTTTTTTTAAAGCGACCAATTTTGCTTTCAAATATAAAGGAAATGTCATTTTTTCCTAGTACTTTCTTTTTGCCTTCAAAATAGTTTTCCAAGAATTACAAGATAGCTTTGTTCGTAAGCCTTAAAATCCTATGATAGTACTCAGTGTAGATGTTTCATATAGATTCTGTGATAATTAACATAAACCCCAAAAATTAAATTTACATCTAGGAGACATAAAAAAGGAACAGAAAATGCAGGGTTAGAAGAACTGTCTACAAGCTGAAGATGCTGTATGCAAAAAAAATTTAAGACACTGCTTCCTAAATCCGTTCCTGCTGTGCATGTCAGGTGTAATCAGAAGGATGGATTTGCAGATGCAGATTTTCTTTCAGCAGTCTAGATGTTTTTGCTTTGCAGGAAACAGGTTTCTTTCACTCTGTGCTGTATTCTTAGCCACTAAGATTCAAATAACTGTCTCCATTGTTGTTTGTTCAGAATTTTCATTGGCATGTAGTATTTGACTGTATCTTAATCTGACACTTTCTTAGGGAAAAAAAGAAGTGTCCACTTATGATCATAGCAATTGATTTCTGAGGTTCTTCATGCTATAGATAACTAAAGAAGTGTGTTTCCATTGTTAGATAAATTTTGTTAGGATCCTGCAGGGTTAAGGAATGAATCAATTTGGTCCTGTCAAACCAGGAGATAATGAAAGAATGAGCTCTTACTGTTGGTCTAATTACTTATGATTAATCTAACTTAATAATTTTTTTTTAACTGTCTCCATTGGGCCATAGAATAATTAGTCTTACACTCACTCTTTGTTTTCTTTTCCATACTGAATTACAGTATTTGATTATATAGGAATAGTGTTGTCTGGGCAGTAGGTACATCTTTATGACATTATTTTTACCTTCTCTATTATCATTTATTCAGTGCTTTTCTTCCATCTGGTAAGATCCTGGTAGCTCCTGGGGAAGCAGTATCATGTAACTGACCACTGAATACATGATAAAATTAAAGAAAAATAATGATTCTTCAGGGAGGGAATGAATGCTGTAATTTCAATTACAGTTCTCGACTTGTGAAGCAGTGTTTTCCGTAGAAATTGTTAGATTGCTTAGAAATTTGCAAATTCTACTACTGACTTTGCAAAAAAGTGAGCAACAGTGTTCACTAAGAATTCTGATGTAAATGAAAGTTTCCCACTCTACACATTTATCTATCTAACATTTATCTAAATGTTAGAACTATCTATGAGTAGATTCTTATGATTGATCTTTTGAAATTTTTTTAGTTGTAATAGCTGGGAATCTGCACCCTGACACATTCCCATAGGAAAGCTGATGTCTTCTCAGGCAATCAAGGAAGCAACCCATTGTGGGAAGATATTGGCAAAGACATTGCTTAAACTCTCTGCTTTCACAGTTGAAATTTCTCCTCCTGAAAGTCTCTGTACTTAATTTTGCAAAATATTATGTAAGTTAATGACCACAGTTATCTATATCTATGTGCTCATGTGCATGAACATGAGACTAACGTAAATTTATTGTTTGATGCTCACTCAAAGGAAAGACTGCAAAAGGGAACAAAAATGTCTGCATGTGGTTGGATGGTAGAAGGTTTTCCTGAACGTACTACTTAGGCTGTTTATTTAGTTGTTATGCAGCTTTCAGAGAGACACAAAAAATTATGGATCTTTGGCTGATCAAATTAAGGTAACTGATTTCAAATATTTCCTGCAAGAAGAATTATGCATGTATTTTTTTATCACTAAAAAAATAGAGCTATGTTGTCAAATTTGCTTTCATTAAACACAATTCTTGTTCATTAATTTTTGGGATTACGTTCAATCCCAAAAGATACATCTGGCAAAAAAGACATCCTAAATATTATGTTTCTAAAGCTATTTTTTAAATTCTTAAAGCAGAACCCTGATTTATAAAAGTAGTGTGTATAAAATTTTCTTTCATGTTATCAGTGACATGCTGAAGGACACTCAGCAAAGCAAGTTGCTACTTAGGAATTTAAACATAGGAGTTGGTGCTAGGAGTCAGTATGGGTTTAGAGATTTATTGATTTTGGTTTAAAATTTGGCCTAAACTGTTAAGAAAATGTCTGTGCATATATATTGTATGCCATGTTCTGAAAGTATAGTTAATTAACCTCCAGTGAATGTTGTAAGTCATTGGAAAATAACAGTAAAGCAGCAGTAGGTGTCTGTAGTCTGGCTTTCAGTCAGCAATGCAAGTTCTCTCTTTCATTTCCCCATTCTGAACATTTCTTGTAGAATTTAAAATAAACCCCTAAATTATATCAGTGGTGACCTAACAAGAACATTTTTCTGCTAATTGACACATCATATTAAGAGATAAGTACTCAAGAAACAATTCTATTCTCCTCTTATTTCCATCTCAGAAAGGACAAAGGTTTTCAAAGGATCAGATGTCTTCTCTGAAAGTTAGGCATTATAAACTTGTAACAACATAATGAGAATGAAAGATAGAAAAAGGAACATCTCAACAGAACTACATCTCAACATTACCTTTTGTTGCAAATCTTCAGAGCAGTAGAACAAACATCTGTTAGAGGGTTATTTTTTTCCTTACTTTTAATTACTAGTAATTGATTTTGGTAATTGTACACATGTACATGCACAATAGTGCAGCAGGATTTGACTTCTGTGGTCTTATCTCAAAACTGGCTTTTAAAATGTGTGCCTGTTACTGTAAGTGCTCCATAAGAAAACAATGCTCTGCTATTTTTGTCTTACATTGCTATGTGGTGTAACTTGCATTTACAGCTAGTACAAGTTGGCTCTTTGCCATGCACTTAGAGCCATAAACTCCTAGTTTCAGCAAAGAAAATCTCCTGCTATCAGATTTTTGAGTGGTGACTTGCCAAGCTGAAATAAAGAACAGAATTTTCATAAGTGGTTGCATATTGTTGTCAAAAACCCAATTACTGCTTCCTGAATGCTCATCTCTAAGATTTAAGTAATAAAGTTCCTGGCTTTTAAGGAAAACAGGAGGAAAACCATTACTGGAGTGTGTAACAATAGTGAGATCCCTCAGGAATTTTGCTGACTTCACATAGTGCCTGTTTCTTTTCCTAGATGCATTTCAGGAAACTCGCCAGCAGAGAGACAGATGTGAATGAGAACTTCTGAGTTTGGATTGCTTATAATGACACTTACCTTTCTAGATCTACTTTGTTTTGTCATTCCCACACGAATAACTCATTGCGCAGAGGTGCTAAAGCTGTCCGTGCTTGGTCTTAAGAATTCCAGGATAAAACTGATAAACCTTAGAGGTGTTTACAGCTGAGAAAAGAGAGAACCACCTGGTCAGAAGGAGTAAGTCTGGTGCTACCCAGTAGTTAGTTTGGCTAGGATGACTAGGACTCCTTTGATTGCAATCTGCTTTTAACCATTCCTGTGCAGTTATTTCACATATTGGGTTGCAGGAGCGGAATATAATCAGCCTCCCTTCTGGAAGAGTGGGCTCGAATTTGCAATGCACCATCTGCTGAGCTGTGGTAGATGTCCACATGTCTGCCTAGCACAGGGGATATGCAAAGTAATATTTAACAGTTAAAGACAATAAATTTCCTCCCATTTTCTGTGAGGTAGGCATGTGAACCTGGGCAGGTACCACAGCTTTACTGATAACCAGTAAGTTCTTTGGATGCTACTACTCAACTGTGTATTTATGTGTTTATATGCATATACCAACAAATATGCATGCTGTCTTCTGCATGTCCCGGTGAATTCCTTGGATATTCTCCCTATTAAAGATTATCTCCGCTCTTGCTGATTATTCTAACATATTCTAATAGTAACATTACTTAGCTGTATTCATGTAAATCTCTCATGTAGACACTTTCTCGAGCAAGAGTTGACATTTTGCAGCACAGTTGAAATTGGTTTCAAGGGCACAGGACACGTACAGATAGATGAAACACAAAGCATAAACCTGCATTAGAAGGAACAAGCTCTGTGTGTGAAATGCAGGAAGCTTGAAGCACCAGGGATTTAACTTCAGGCCATTCAAGGATACTTTTGCCTGGAAGACACAAGTTTTAGAGAACTTTTAGGAGATGTATCATGTACTTCCAATGTGCTTCTATCAAAACAGCTTGACTAACCAGTGCATTAGCTTGTTTTTTATGCAGTGTGATTATAAAATAACCCAGGGAATGTTACACATATGCTGAAATCCGAGAGACCTTGAGGGAAGTTGCACACTTACATCAGAGTAACTTTTGAGCTTTCATGCCCATAAAAAAGGAAAAGGGTCTAACATACCGTATAAAGTGTTATAAACCATCTTAACTGGTCCCAATTGTGACATCCGTGGGGTTGTTTGCTCTCTTTCATAAAGCTAGTGAGAGTTCCCCAAGAACGATTGGATAACCAGATGGATGCATTTATCATTGTCAAGATAATGATTTGGAGGGAGTTGATTCATTAATTTTTGTATTCCAAGGAAGTTTAAGATATGGAAGCTTTATCCATTTGATTTACATCATTGTATGTTTCAACAAGATAGCATTCAGTGCAAGTCTGTGGTTTCAGTCTGGCATCCTCTGTGTGTACGATACAAAGTTTTCTCAGAAAAAAATTCCTGTTTGCTTTAAATCTGTTTTATTTGTCACTTCATATAACTCTTTTAAAGCTTTTTTTTAATGTAATAGAAGCTTCATAGCAGTCCTTGACATACTGTTTCCAATGAGTATTTTTAGGAAAAATACTGTTTTTCAGCTAAATTTTGTGCAGTATTATAAGGTAAGCCAATCTCCATAGCATTTAAAATGTGTAGACCTTATCTGCTGGGAGTAATCTTTTCTCAGCATGTTTGCCTCAAGCTACTGAGTAAAGTCAGGTTTCTAAACATACAGTGAACTCTGACATTCCTATTTTGACTGTGTGAAGAATACTGATTCAGTTTTGATTTTTGGGAATTAAGCTTGTGACCAACTTTCAATAGAAACAGTTAATATATATTCCTTGATTGCTCCTATTGGTCCAGTAATTTTGTATGGATATATAGATTTTCTTTGTCCTTTTGGAAGCATTTCTTTAAATTTGTTGTTATAAAATGTAACAATTAATAAGTTTAATGAATAATAATGAGATTTCAACTCATGACAGACTCGTGTAGAACAAGACTGAGAACTATTCTGTTCATATGATTTGCCTGAAAGAAAAAGTACACTTGTTTCTGAACAAAGAGATTTGTTTCAGAGGAACAATCATGCTTTGCTTATTTTTAACATAATCACAACAATATTTTGAAGGACAACAGTACAGGTATGGAACAAACATGCACAAATATGGACATAACATCTTTACGAGGCAGACATAATGCTATCTGACTGTGAGCTCTTTTACTGTGTCTCTTACATCAACTGATGTTAATAGTGATCTGACTTAATGTTCCAGAAGTTCTGATTTACATTTCTTGACTTTTTGAGTATTTTATAATATGCACCATGAAAATACATACTATTATTGTATTCACTTTACCTTTAAAAGATGCAATGCACACTAAAATGGTTATAGTGGTGATTATGCTGGAGTTACATATTCAGCATTTCAAGCCTCAGAGCAAAGTTACTGATGCACGTCAATCATTAGTTATGTGGTATATTCAAACAATCCATACACTCAGTCTATGGAAACAATATGTAAGAGGCAACAGAAAAGTCAGAGATTGACCTCGTATTTTTATGAGTGATAGGACAAGAGGGGTACGCTTGGCTATCCCAAACTACTCTCCTCCAGTGTCACAAGAAGAGAGAATGAACCAACAGAAGGCAATGGTATCTTTCAAAAAATCCCCTAACAGTTGATTTTGTTTTATGCAGGAACATATCCTACCACCCCTATGCTGGAAAATCGTAGCTCCTGCTTCATGCATCTTTGAGCTCCATTCACAATTTGTGGTTTGGGAGCTGCTGGGAGGAGCAGGTCTTCTCACACTTCCTCTGCTCCCTCCTGGTTTGCTTTCACTGGTTATAGTTTCTGTGAGCATTCTATTTTCAAAAATCTTCACAGGCATCCGATCTCATTCTAATCTCTTTGGACACATTGTAAGCAATTTTCCTGAGGACTCTATCTGTGACAAGCTGAAAATTTTATTCACTCCCAGCTATTTTTGTGTGGTGGTTTCTGTATGCAAATATCTTCATGAAAATATTTTGTGTGTCCAAAAACAACCTTCTGAAAATCTGAATAAAATAAAAAAGTCTCTGCAGGATTTTACTGTCCTTAAGGGAGAAGAGTGGATTATCAGGCTTGGAAACAAATTTTGTGGGTCTAAATATATCCTTTTTTTTTTTTTTTAAGGAAGCTGTAAGCAGTAGAGAATTGAGTTTGTAGTAAAAGCACAGCAGACATTATACTAAAACCATGATATGACTAACATGAGACATGGAATCATCAAATATATTGAGAAAAATATAATGGCAAAACTGGGTTATATTTTACGTGGTCAAGAAGATGCCCATTATAACAGTGAGGGATAGAAACTATTAAGCTTACACAAGAGAGCTTCACATATCTGAAGTGCCTTTAACACGGTTTTCCTTTTATGTGACATGCAGACAAGGATGCAAGAAGTGTGTTTTTCTGTCTTACAGCTTTCAGGAGAATAAGGAGATGCCATTAGCTGCAGTGGGTTTGCTGTCTACGTGTCTTCAGCATCATTATACTAGCTATGCAGACTGATGAACTGTAATTGTTTTCTGGCTAACATAGGTAGGAGATAGAGTGACAAAGGATTTTGGAGCACTGCTAGGTTCCTGTTTCTCTCATTGATCTCTTCGAGAACAATCATTATGATAATTATTCTAATCCAGGCTTCTGTAATATAACTGAGAAATAAATGCTCCTTGGTTAATATGCCTCAATTAATGGGTCACCCAGTGTAGCTGCAGCAGGTTGCAAGTAAGTAGTTTTCAGGATCTGAGCCCAAATGATTATAGGTTTTCTTCCCCTTTTGAGATGAAATGGATTCATAAGCCTTACTCAAATGAATCACTCTCATAGTCATTAATTATAGTATACACATGTTAATGACATCATTATCGGGAGATAACAATGTCCCAAGGATCACGTGCCACAGTTGTTTCCTGTGCAAACAATTGTGCTTGATAACGCAGCCTGTCACAGAATGTCAAAAGAAACCACATGGTGTCTTGAAATGATTGTGAAATTAGCATGTGTCACAGCTATAAATGTCATAAACAATACCATCATGACTGAATTTTTCATTAGATTCTTGGGTGAGGGATACTGAACAGAACAAACAATTAAGATCTTGAACATCTCACGTGCAGCACATAATGCATCACTGAGCTGTTTAAAACATATGCTGTGACTGAATTAAAATGCATTACTCATGAATTGAGAATACACATAGTGATAGGCAATATTAAGGTCATTGAGCAATTTTTTCATGCTTTTATTAAACATAAACAGAAGGGAAATAATTAATTTAATGCTCTACAGTTTAGTTCTCTTTTAGCACATCTCTTTTAGCTTGCACAGTAAGATTGTAGGAGAGTTGTTAGGCACTTATTTTAGTAAAAGAAATCATGATCAAGCAAGAGTCAGTGACAAAGCTCTTCTAGACTTCTTCAGGACCAGAATTTCACTCATGTAGCTTATCAAGCTCTACAAGTTTGAGTAATCTCACTTAAATCCCTGATACAGCAACAATTTCAAGTCTATGATCAGCATATAGTTTTTGCTATGGCTAGTTTCAGAAACATCTGGGACACCTGAGGCAGTGGGAACAGCAGGTATCCCATGGTATTTAACTACTGAATCCTTTCTGGCTTTGCCCAGTTCAGTAAGAAAGACTGGAAGTCCTTTTTGTTATCTCTGGATTTCAGCTGTGTTAATGTTATCAGTTTCAAAGTTTTCCTTGTGGACTGTAAAAGCGATGATTGATCATACATTTTTTTATTTTCTTTTTTTTTTTTAAATGAACTGAGAAACAAGATTGCATGGGACCTGTTGGCAAACGGTTCCATAGAGAAGCAGTCAATATCATCATCTTTCAGAGCTGTAGTTTTAATCTATAGAGCTGTGTCTTTAGATGCTCTGATGACAACAATAATGCTTCATTAGTCATGCAGTAGTTGGCTGTCAGTGACAATGTAGATGAAGAATGCTGCGTAAACTTTGTTCCTTCCTCATCTTTCCCTAACCATTGGATTTCAAAAAGTGTGTGCTTCTGAAGCTGGTGCTACTTTACATGAAAAATGCATATGAGCTTGGCTGAAGCCAGTACAAGATAGCTAATACTCAAATATTTTATTTGAAAGACTAGTTTCTAAAGCAACATTTTGGCTCAGAATTTTTAACTCTGCAGTTCTAGATGATCCCAAAAGAGAAGCAAAAACGCATCTTGGAAGCTGATCTTGAATTATATCTTTTCTTACCAGTGATAATGACATGGGAACTTCACAGATTACTTGTTTTTACAATTCCTAATAGTTTTCAGTAGGATTAAGGTAATATTCCTTTCTGTTTTCACCTGAATTGGAGTACCAAATCTTCCAATGTTCCCAACAAAACTAATTATTAAGGTTTACAGTCTTGCAGTTACCAGCCAGCTCAGCCCTAATACAGACAATAAATTACCAGCGACCCTTTTTTCACCTCTTTGCCTCAAAGTTCGGCTCTCTACAAAGGACACCATCTAATTAAAAAACACAACAGGGGCCTGCTCACACAGGAGAGTAAACCTGGAGAGGGGGATAAGGAGGGCAAAGATGTGTGACATTAGAGGGATTTATTCTGGCAAAATCTAAGGCAAGGAACATGAGCTCTGGAGAGATTTATGAGAGGCTGGAAGAGCTGACCATGAAACTAAAGAGTTACTGGAGCTGACAACAACTTTGCAAGCTTTTGGAAAGAAAATCAAAGGACTATTATTTGTTAGAAGAAATATTAAAAATGTATTTAACTGACACAGGGCTGAGAAGACTTTCCTTTTCTTCGGTGCTGCAGATATGGCTGAATTATTTTTTTTTCCACAGTTCACTAGAGTTCAGCTTCCTAATGAGCTATGTATGCATTGTAAGACTTTGCTCAGGACTCTGTGTCTCTTGGCTGATGCCACTTACACAGAACACACAAGTACACAGCATAAATACAGGAACGTTTCAAGAAGCACACGGCTTTAAGAAGTTTTCAAGTTATCCTTGTAAAACCTTTGTTAAATATTAGTTTGGATCTTTTCTACCTGTATAAGCACCTCAAAAGACAGCAAATACACACCATGCATTATCTGTAGAAATAATTCACTCTCTAGAGAAATAAAGCATATTTTTAGGGAGACTTACACTGCATTTAGAGATGTTCAGCAATTTCGCAGAGCAACTCGAACACCTAGAAATAAAGGAAGGAAGGAATATAAAAACATCTGTCAAAGATGATATGAAGTAACCTTAATACTGCCACAGAAATAGGATAAAATGAAAGTATACTATGTGTCATTGAGCAAGCCTAGCCAAAAGATTAGTCTTCTTTCTTGCTTCATGTCTTTCACTGTGATCAAAAATGAGGCAGAAGTAGGAGAAGTGTCATTTAGTAGTTGCATAAGCCTGGGCATTGTCTACCCTCTGTACTAAAGGAGACTTTATCTTGGGCAAAGATAATGTTTGTGGAATATGGTGTGTAATCAAACATGATCACCACAAAACAGGAAACAGTTGAGAAGTTTCAGTTATTTTTTTTATTTTGTGTGGTTTAATTTACCATTTTAAATGTTTCTTTCTGAATCAATTTGAGAGGAATTCAGAGAGAATATCTCACTGTTCTCTAATTCTCCCATATTTTTAAACTCTGCCGCAAGTAGAGTCTGAATATTTCATTTTCCAAATAGACTTACATGATTCCAGTTGCAGGATTCAGTGCTAATGGAAAATGGAACAAATTCTTTGAACAAATTGCTGCATTTGGAGATGGGCAAAAGCAACAAAGCAACCTGGTTGAATAGTCCTCTATATTCTTTCCTAGGAATTAGGGGGAAATACCTGTTGTTCACCAGATGTCCTGCAGGTGCCCAATGTGATTGATGACCCATTTACTAGAGGGAAAAGAAAGAAAAGAAAATAAATTGGACTGGAAAAGCAATCTGCTTTTATCACCCTTTTCTTTGCATAAGGAGCTGAGGTGATGTGCCAATCCAGTCGTTTTTTTCAATTTAGAGTTGTAATTGCAGCTGTTTTGACAGTGAAAGCACCTACCTCTTCAGCACATTCATGTTCATTTATTAGTTTGGCAACATGCTGATATTATTATTTTAATTTATCTTACTGCTAAGGAAAGTGGGCAAAGTAATGTTGTTTTTCAATATCTTTCAACCGTGAATTCTCAGTGAAATACTATGGGACAAAGGTGTAGCTCTTCTTTAACAACAAGCAATTGTTCATACCACATTTCAAAAAATAGATTTTATAACTGTTAAGAGAGAGCAGAAGTGTGAGACCCTCTGAAGATAACATCTCAGCATGCTTTTCATAGGATCTTAGGTAATATGATAAAGTCTTTCATTACAACAGCTACAAATTAAAGCTGAGTTTAAGTACTTAATAGCAGAGAACTGTCAAGGGTATGCAACACTAGATTATGTCCTGCCCATCAGTCATGCAGCCTGTTTTTAATAAGAAACCTAGAAGCTTTTATCCATAGGGAATTCTGTTAAGAAAAGAAGTTGACTAGAAGCTAACTAGAAATAGATGATAACTTTACTTCATGGTATATAAGAATATATATAAGAATATATAAGAAATTCTTTGCCTCAAATTCAATAATACCATAACTGTGTGCATTGTATTTTACTTGTCAAAACTGTTCTTTATTATTATTCTATATTAAGGATCTTGGAACATATTTCCAGATGTCCAACAGGAAATCTGCATCCCTTAGAGTGATTTTAGCTTCATGAATTTGAGCACTTGTACTATTATTGTTTGGCTAAAAAATTGTTCCATTTTGAAAATTTTGATAAATTTTCATAATTTTTTCCTTTTCTGACATAATTTGAAGATTTTTACAAGTACTTAGATCTGATTTTTGGACAAGTTCAGAACTGAAACACACATCCTTTTTCTTGCCCTGTTTTCTGTATTTTATATCATGTCTAACTGTGAGAGCTCATTTAGTAAAAACTGAGGTTTAAAGCAAACTGTACCATTTATCTGCTTACATCATATCCTCTATAAGATAAGTAGCTCTATTGCTTAACAGAAATTTTCTACAATTTAAAAAAAGAAATTAAGTCGTTGACCACATATCTGATCAATCAGGTCATGCAAAAAAATTTTAAGCCTGTGAAGCTGCTAGTAGAAAGCAGTATCTGTTGCCTCTTAGACAGTATTTGAAATCTGTCTGGAATTACAGTGAATGAAGTCGCATTACTGTCTAAAAATGCTTGATGCTCTGAATCTATTTTCCTAACAGAGACAGATTAAAAAGAAGGGAAGCTTTCACAGCAGCTAATGAGTTTTGCCTTTACTTATCAATAAAGTAAACAGAAGAATTCCATATCATAGGGAAATTATGAGAAACAGATTGCTGAAAGTCATGATTGCATTTCTCTGTAGAATTTCCAACGTTTTTGTGACCAAAAAAACCAGATCTACATAAAATTTTCAC
Source organism: Turnix velox (assembly GCA_013400935.1). Classification (NCBI taxonomy): domain Eukaryota; kingdom Metazoa; phylum Chordata; class Aves; order Charadriiformes; family Turnicidae; genus Turnix; species Turnix velox. The sequence continues at coordinate 190,149 of VZTY01034391.1, forward strand.
ATTACTTTCGTCTTACTTTGCTGGTTATTAAATTATCACCGCTGCTGGTTTTGCCTCTGCATTTGTATCTTCATTCTGTATGGGGAAGAGAGAATGGGAGTACCAATTAATTTAAAACACAATTTAAAGGAAAAAAACAAATCCTTTGAACTCCTTATAATGTTCATGCTGTGGGGAGATTCTGTGAAGGAAAGTGACCTGCAGCCCTGTGCCATGTGCTTTGTTCTTGAGATGGATGGCTATAATTTACTATTGCCTGAAACACTAATATTTATGATGCCTTTCCTTGGCTGAGGGGTAAAAATGGTCTCCAGAGAAAAAGAAAGATCTTTTTCGAGAGTGTATTTTGAAGACAAATCTGCAGGACAGCTGAAGGTCAAGGGAAAAAGGCAATGAGGTTGCTTTGTCTCCTTTTCCAGAAAATTAAATAATTCTCCTTATTTGATGCCATGGAAAACATTATTTTCTCTCTCTTTCACACAGGCACATATGCACGCATGCAAGCACATACACGGGCACACATTTGCCTCAATTACACAGAAGAATCACTGTCAACATCAGAAGCAGTAACAAAATTTTAATCTAAAACTCCTTTTCAGTTTTTCTCTAGCTCACAGTTGGATAAGCATGTTGGCTCTGAATAAGTCAAAGTAAGTATGACCCTAGTTCAAATTAGGGTCTACTTCTGTTGGCCTTAAGAGTTTGGATACTGGAGACAAATTGGCAGCTGTTGCATTTGTCTGGAAGTCTTATTAATTGTTCAGTGTATTAGAAACAAAATACTCAGTGGAAAGACCTAGCCTTTAAATTTGTTAAAACACTGCAAAGATATGATAGTAATGAATCTAAAATGTGCAAAAATTCCCCAAGGGGGATTCTAATTTTAGATGTAATCAAAATAAGAGCTTATCCTTATTTATGGGAAAATGTAACTCACAGAACTTTTATACTGAAAATCTTCACTTTGAAAATACTGCGTTTATCTAAACCCTCTTAGTTTTTCTTAACTAATAATTCCCTTTTCCCATAAGACATGTATTAAAAATATTTGTTAAGTACACAAGTTTTACCTATCAGCTTTCTTAGAGTGTAGCCTTTAACATGTTTTCCCAGTCTTCTGGAAATTTCCTCTTTTTACTGACCAATTTAAGGACTCAATTTTCCCTGCAGAAACCACTGATATGCTAAGTAGCAACAGTAGAGCCCATAGTGGAAAATAAAAGGTAGAATAGAATAGATTAGAAATAAATCTGCTGGTTTTCATCAGCACTTACACTGTGGTCAGACCATTCCCAAACCATTCCGTCTGTGACAAAAGGCATACACTAGCATTTTGCCTATTAAAAGAAATGTCTTCAGAGCTTTCAGTTAGGTTCTTATTCTCCCCAGTTGAGTAGCCTTTCCTATCTTAAGTGAGGTGGTGGTATTTATGGACAACCTCAATCTCCTCAGTTAAGAGGACACAGAATTTAAGATTGCATCCTTATCACTGGATTCATCTGACTTTAGCTAGACTTCTTAGTTGTAAAAGCCTAAGAAGCTCACCCTGAGCTCATTTTAGCATCGGTAAGAAGCCATTTGTCATCTTTAAGGCAAGATGAATGGCCATCTGTAAGGTCGTGTTTCTCCACAAGGGCTGCTACAGAAGAATACCTCACTTGACTAGCTGAGGGATTGGATGACTAATTTTCCTCTGCCTGAAGTAAGGCTGAGATGAATGCCAGTGACTGGTTCTTTGTATATTCTCTAACTCCATGCATAGGTGAAAGCTTTTGTGTATATATGCAATGCAGTAGTATTCTTCTATTAATATTAATATGCAGAATATGTATATATGTATTAGTTGTTTGTGTTAATGTACCTGTTGACAGAATACCTACATAAATATACAAAGAGTTGGATGTTGCTGATTTTAATATATCTGGGTTCTGTTCACATGATCAGAATATCACATGCTGTTGGTCTATCTGTATCCATCTAGATAACAAAAATTCACTCTGAAAGGCTAGAAGAAACTAGTTTTACCAGAGCTCTCCCCCTTAGACATGAGCAGATAGTATTTTATGGCTTTTTAGCTTAGAACCATGTCGTTATAGACCCAAGTCACCATGCTTAAAAGTATACTTACTTGCATGAATGAACAGTGAATGAAACCCATTAATGTCCCAGCATGCTCTGCTCACCAATACTCATTTTAGTTGTAGCTAGAGTTTCTTCGTGTGTTTCTGCTTCATTTAAACACGTCAATACCTCAATTAGCACTTGCCTCTCTTCCCCTGGGAGGGACATTTACACATGTCACTTCACAGCCTCCAAAATCTAAAAGACCTGTGGGATTTGCTGGGTCATAAAATATATCTTGATTAAAGCTTGTGTATTCCAGTGACTTTCTGCCCCTTTTTTTTTTTTCTTTTCAGCATGTAAACTGTTCGGTTATTTTTAATGAAAGGGCATAAATGGAAAATTTAAAGCATTACAACTTGTAAGAAAATGAGCTCTCTCCCATGTGGTTCTACAGTCTCCTTTTTTTCTACTGATTTGCATTCAGTAAGTCACAAAAAATTAGAGTGCTGTGCTTTACAATTATGATAGCAGTAACCCTCTCATTTAACATTAAAACTTGATGCCATCTTGATGGCAGACTGAATTTAATTTAAGATCAAAGCATTGGAGAAATTATCTGAAATTTTATATTGCTAGTTTTAACTATTTAACATTCCTGCTCTTTCCATCCTGAATTTTATATAGGGTGATGAAAGATCATAATTGATTTGGAATAGAAAGCAGCCTAAGAAATTTATACTTAATGGGTACATTTTTCTAATACTAATTTGTAGACATCTATATTTTCAACAATGCTTATTTTATTTTTTTATAGGTCTTCGATCGTTTATTTTCCTTTTGACAATTAGATGAGCTCTGATGAGACTGATTTTCCAGTGCCACATGTGGGTTACCATAGTTTGTCATGAATTTCCACAGGATTTTACTGTAACTGACTGCAGGGAACAAAGCTGTCAGCTTATCATTTCCCATTTTCTTTCTCTTGGTTATTAGGAAGTGCAGTTAGACAAAATGGGAATTGAAGCTGCATGGCAAAGCAAAAGAAAGTCACATTCATTTCAGAACCATGTCAAAGTCAAAGGAAATACCAAGAAATATAAGCAGCTGCTGGTCTCCTGTGTATCATTTGAAGACAGCACTTTGCACTGTACAAACATAAAATTAATGCTAGAAAAGACCTCAGGAAGAGAAAAGAATTGCCTTTGTGATTTGAGAGAAAAGACCTTTTTTATTTTATTAATGTGTCTTTTGGTTAAAATTCATAGTTGTCATGCAAAATAAATCAACTTCTTTTCCTATAATGTGACCTGAAACCACTTCTGAGTGAATAAGATATGAACCCTAAATGTTCACAGCCTTTACCCTGACATATTCAATCAGATCATGAGGCTCTGGTGAAGCTGCCAAGTACTCAAGACATCATTGTCATTCTTATTAAAGCTTAGCATCAAACAAGGCTTGTTCTAGCTTGGAAACACATGTTTGAATAATACGTGTAATCAAAGTAGCTTCATTTATATCAGTGGAATAGTGAGCTGTAACAGTGCTTTAGGATGTACAGCATCCTTATTCATTTCTACTCAGTGATTTTTTTTTAGAACTTTCTTCAAAGACTACCTTGTATGGTTGTCCTAGTGTCCTTATAATTCAGTTTTTACATACACTGAATCTCTTGTTTTGATATGGGATTTATAATGCAAACAGGTAGCTGGAACACAGAATGTTCACAAATGTATTTAATTTCTCCTTATTTTATATGTCATAATTGTCTTGGATGTCACTCTTCACTAAATGAAAATATAAAGATGTGACTTCTGCTGTGCACAGTATTTTTTTCATGGCAGTACTGGTTTTTATATTGTTCTGTCAGAGAATTATTTTGCAAACAGAACTGCTAATGAAGCTTTTGCCTACTGTCAAGAAATCCATTCTACTCACAGTTATTAATGGAGCCATATGAAAAGCTACTAGCCATCCTTTTAGGGGAAGCTGGGGTAGAAGGTAATTTGAGTCATTTTGCTTTGTTTTAAAAATGTTTTCAGGGATATATTTGTTAATAAATTTTCTGTATTTATTTGACATATACAATGAAGTCTCCTGAAAATATAGATGAGTAAACTATAGATGAGTAAAAAAATTAGTCTGTCACAACAGTTTATCAAATTTTGCTTCTTTCCCCAAAATTCTCAGATTTAAGAGTTTATAGTTATTATCCCTTGTCTGGAACCTCAGTAGCAATTAATTTCAATGTATTTGCTTTTGGAATTTGAAATTCATCCCATATTCATTTGTTGCATACATCAACCTGTGTTATTTGTATTCAAGAATAGCATCGCTTGACAAATGCATTGCTTATTCCAAGCAATATAGTAAAATACTGCATTCAAAATTCACTTTCATGAAATATTTATCCTAAAAGAACATGGCCTTTGAGGAGGTTTGTGGTGGATGAACATGAGAAGATGAAAAACAGGAAGTTCAAGTTTAGTGAATATTGGTAGCTAATAGCTGTCATTAACTATATGTACATTATTTTTTGTGAAAATAATTTGTATTCATAAAAATGTGATGCTTATTTTTGTGTTAATATATTCTTTTCACCCTTTGAGACATGCAGTTTATGTCACCTTGGGCATCTCCTAAGGATGAAGATTAAGAGCATTATTTTCACCTGCTTGGAGACGTCACAGTTTTACCCAGAGCTGTGTGCTTAAATCAATGTATTTGAGCAGTCCTGTTGATTTAGATTTTTCTGCTAGATTCAGGACACCATTGAAATTCTTCAGAGATCTACTTAAGTAAGCACAAATGTCATTTCACAGAAAAGGAAAAATAAAGTTAAGAGATGGGTTTTTTGTAATGCACTCACTGAATCTTGAAAGTCTACTAAATTTTAAAATGAAATAACAAATAGAAATCAAGTCATTAGAGTGAGAGACCTAGTCTCTCTTCCATGTAAGTAATGTGTTTGCATTACCTTTCTTTGCCTAAGTAAAAGTGGACTGAGGAAGATGGAGTTTATTTTAGAGATAGAAATACCTCATCTGACCAGCATGAGAGGACATGCAGGATCTAGCTTAAATGTTAATTTGTGACTTTATTTCATGTTGTAGAGACTTGATAATTTCAACTTTAATGCAGCCTTCTCTTGTCACAACTCCTGTCCTTATATACAATGTTGTTTTTACTCAAGACCACTGAAACCCCATCAAAGGAACATAGTCTTGTTCTTGAAGCTGCACAAGAAAAAACAGATGGAGTTCATCCTTCCTCATTATAACACTATTGTTCACATCTCTGTAACAATGTAAGACATTTCATGCTCCAGAATGATGAGTGTAAAGGAGTAGCTTTTGAAGGCACAGTTCATCTGGTTAGATGAACAGCACTTCAGAAGTATATTTCTTTCTACTAAGTCTTCAATGCCTAGCTTGGCACAGATGCTTGTAAGATGAAACCCATTACAGTGACAGACGTTTCCCCAGACTGGTCTGTTCGCGTGTGCTCCAGTGAAGCAGCCAAGTTATGCCAGAGGACACTGCCTGGGCATGGATTTCAATCCATGAGAATTGGAGATGTGCTGATATGCAGAAATCACACCAGTAACAGAGGTCAGGATGTGCCTGTTACCAAGCACACTCTCAAATTCTCGCTGTGTTCAGCTATCTCCACAATATGATTTCATTAGATATTTTGTCTACTGCATCTTTTTCATCCTTTTTCTCAAAAGCAACTTGAATTTGTAATAATGTGTGGCAATGTGATTTTCAACACAGCTCAGAGCACATTGTACAGTGTCACTTGACATCTCCCCATGAATTGTGTTGTTTGCTATGTTACATTTCTCCCTTCTCTCTACAGCCAGGTTGCTAGAAAAATACCATTTGGAGACTTTAGATAGTGATAGTTCTTAAATGTACTGAGAACTTCAGTTGGTGCTAGAATCATTTAAGGATGCTACAAGGATGTTTAGTGCTTAATTACAAATTAAAAGATAGGAAGACTTCTAAATTTGCTTTATTCCCTCAGACTGTTTCTTTTTATGAGCTAAAAGAGACAAAATTTAGTTATTTCCACCTCCCTGCTCCCTCCTTAGTTTTAAAAATTAATGTGGATTCTGTTAAGCCTTATTCTAAAAGGATTCAAAATTTCCATTACTTTGCTCAAGCTTCACCTAGCCTCCTTACTCTGGATAATGAGACTAGTCTTCTTCAAAGTAATTAGCGGTTTTCATTTTTACTTGCATTCAGTTCCTGATGAAACAGTCAGCCATAGCCAAGAAAAGAAAGTCAGATTTAATAATTTTTCCTGAATCTCAGGAAAGATCCAGATTCAGTTTTCTTCAAGTGTGGGACAAAAGTTTCTTCTTTTATTTGAGCCAGTTCTGTGATTTTTAAGAGCTGTCATGAAGAAAAGGAATTAGAATGGCTTGATTGGGAAAATTAAAAACCAAATCCTCTCTTAGACTAATGCTGCTAGCTTTGACATGCATACCTTAAAAATGGAAACAATCATGAGCTGTAAGCTTTAGCTTCCATTTTCTCTTGGCTTTCCAATAGATCTTTGCCAATAGCCAGAATCACTTCGTATTCCTTCAACATGCAGATTAATATGTCCTTCCAAAATTATCTTGTGTAAATACATGTCATTATGTGTGCATAAAACATATATTTGAAGAGGTATAAAAGATAGGCACAGTTAATATGACATCTGAAGCATCTTGATTTATTTCTAAATGCCTTTGTGTTTTTTTAAGGCATCCTAAGAGAATATCTCATGCATATATAGTACAGATTTAGTTTGCTTATTTACAGTTTTCTAGATTATTTTGTCAGTGAAGAGCTGTCATTTATCTCGGTTATTTGCATCAGTAATTTGATTAAAGATAGTTGGAGGACTAAGCAAATATGTTGCTTAAAATATCCTTGGGAATGTGGCTTTGTTGCCAGAAATCTTTTGACACAGAGGAAGATAAAAAGAAGAGCTTATGGTTTAGGATCATTGGAGACAAATTGTGAAGAGTGAAAAATCAGCTTTGGAGGAAGTGGAAATATTTAGCTGTGAGGCATTGCTATGGCAATAAGGAATCAGTGTGGAAGATTATGTGAGAGGAAGGGAAGGATAAGTAGGGATAAAGCTGCATCTTAGGAATAAAGTCATCTTTCTTTGCATGTTTTTATGCTATTCTTATTAAGAAAGTTTGTTGGAGAAAGAACTGAGCTTCATAAGATTGTCTCTGATTTTCAGAAAGCAAACAAGATGGTTATGGTGTTTTATTTAGCACTGTCACTGACAGGAGGCTGTTGGTAGGCAACTGTTTAGGAGACGTGAAAATATGAGGGAGGTTCTCAGACAGGCTTCTTTAAATCCAAATACCAACATCCCATTTTCTATGAGTGCTTCTGTGTTTCTATTTGGGAAGCAGGAGGAGGAGTATAAGAATCATCTGCTCTGAAGGCTCAGGCACCTTGAGAGCTTAAGGAGAGGCACATGCCATCCCCTAGCTCCCAGGTGGGCTTCCTCCATCACCACGGGGTGTCTGGGAAATAAAAGCAGAAGAGACTGTTGGGAATAGGGCCTGCAGGTGTAAAAAAAATCCACTTAGGCAACTTGGGAGGATGGCAGAATTTAATTAGAGAAGGGAAATGAGGTTGGAGGAGGAAAACGTTGCTCATTTTTGCAGATCTCTTATGTTAGGGAATATATGAGAAATGGAAGAGACTGCAGCAGAAAGAGTAGAGACTTGAAGTAGACTGAATTAAATATGTGGTTTTGAGAAAAATGAGGGAGATGTGGAAAAATATAGTAAATGCAGAAGGAAGCAACATGTGGGAGCCTTGAGAGATGAAGG
>VZTY01034391.1:198088-305804 GCA_013400935.1 Turnix velox
AGGGAGGGAGGAAGGAAGGAAGGAAGGAAGATAGATGGTGGCACAGTTATGGTGATGGAGACTCCTTAATAGCCTGCCATTCATTTGAATTTGGTCTCTGGTCTTGTTATTGAACAAAGTGCATAAAAGGACAGATGAGGGCAGATATTTTCAAGTGTACATACCTGCACAGACAGGGCCCACAGGCCTGTAGCTATGTAGACCTCATATGCTGGCTCGACTACAACTAGGAGATGGCCACTAAAAGTAAATTTCAGAAAGTTACCACCTAGTGGATACTAGTGCTTGGGCAGCTGACAGATAAAACTGAAGCTATTTTCATTCTCTGGAAGGCAGAATCAAACTCATTGTCATTTTCTATACTGGTTATTCATCATTTCTTCTCTTTGAATGCTCCTCTTTGGCAAAACTAATCAGCACCTAACATCTAAACAGTTAAACAAGAAATACTTCATCACAAATGCACATCAGTGCCTGAAGAGCTTCATGTCTCACATAAGCCCTTACTTAAAGATTTCTTGCCATAATTAGATTTCATTTGTAACTCTAACCCACAGCTCCAAATCCCTGTTAATTTTCAAATAGATTTGTTTTGGTTCAGAAAGCCTTTGAACAGAAAGGGCTGCATCCTGACATATTGTCATATTCAAGCATCAGCAGCTCTGGCATGTGAAAAGGTCATGCCATCAAGTATTAACATTTCAGAGTAGCAATTATAGCAATTCATTTAAATAAGGAATTTTTTTGCCATCCAGCAGCAGTAGATGCAATCCGTGCAGGAGGAAAAACCAGGAAGGCCTCAAATCAGATCCTGTGCCATTGTCATAATCTTAAAATAGAGACTTAGAGAAGTTCATATGGAATGAATGAGTTGTTCTGGTAAGAGGCAAACAACATACAAAAAACAAAGAGAAAGGGGAAATTTCAGGAGGCAGCCTTGGCATGCAAATGCAGGGAGAATAGACTCTTACTAACGCCTCACATGCTTTGAAAGAGTGGGTAAATTCATTCAGAAGAGTGGAATTTTGTATGCTGTCCAGTGCCTTCCAGCTTCTTCCAAACAGCTCAAGGGCCAGAACTGAAAGAGAGGCTCATGGACGTTGGTTATTTCTACTCACATCTACTCACCCAGATGATATTAATGGACGGTCAAATCATCTGTGAAGGAGAAGGCAGCCTACTGAGAACATCCTGTTTCAAAAATTCATGTTTTGAGAGATTTGCAGTAAAAGACAGAGAACTTTTTATTCCTACATCCAGAAAATTTGTATTCCAGAAAGTGAAAATTTAAGCCTATTATCGCAGCCAAGAGGGTAATTTTTTCAATACAAATTTTTTTAGAGTCCTGAATGATTAACATAGTTGACAATTGTGTCCCAACTGTTCTGAAAATAGCTTCTGAATACAATATAAACACAAATGAAACTGGGTTTATTGTCAGTTTAATTGTAATTTCAGTTCAGGACAGTTTAACTATGCACTCAGTACATACATGGGCTGTAACCTCTTTGGTTCAGAGATCAGAGACTTTATTTTAATTTTGTGTAACTCCAATTTTGTTTAATTGAGCCTTCATTCTGATAGGTCATTACTGTCATAGAAAATGGCAGAGCATATATCTGTCAGAAAATACAAGAGTAGCTCATCAGAAGGCATAAGAAGTTTTTGTCAGTTCTCTATTGGCCCCATATCTGAATAAGTAATACTTACAGTACCTTTATGTGCTGTGGATGCTTTAATTATAAGTGGTTCTATGAGCAGAAAGATAAATGGAGCCAGGCTTCCTTTGGATTCACATCTATTTGTCTCTGCAGCCCCACTGTGCAGTGCCAGCTCCTCTCTGCTAAGTCCCTTTTGAGGCTTATTTTCCATCTTAATAAGATTAACTTAGAAAGAAATGGAAGTAGAATAATTTCTCTCATTTTTTTGTCATGTGGTCAAGAAAGGATCATCTGAATGAGACCCAAACTGTAGGGCCAGCCCTGTATTATCAGACTAGTTGGCTCATTGAAGAACAACCTTTTTTTTTCTCTTTTTAGTTCCAGCCATGATAACTTCCTATCCAAACACCACCTTGGCAACACAAGGTCAAAAGAAGGAGATGAGCTGCACAGCACATGGAGAGAAGCCCATCATAGTTCGCTGGGAAAAAGAAGACCGAATCATTAACCCTGAAATGTCCCGTTACCTTGTTTCAACCAAGGAAGTTGGAGATGAAGTGATCTCTACCCTGCAAGTAAGAAAACAGTTACCCACAACTGATCTACTTGTGTTAGAAATGCTGCTTGATTTGATTTTGGTAGGGATAGGTGGCTACCTCTGTCCTACAAGATCAGAGCCCCACCTCTCACTCCACTCATGGTGCAGCCCAGGGGAGCTGGCAGCAAGAGGAGGTAGAGGAAACCTCTGCATCCCACCTCCTACAAGAATTAGTCTCCATCTTCCCACATTTCAGAGGCAACACAGTAGTAAGCCTGTCTCACAATGCTGTCCTTTCCATCCCAGGAGCAACATGGCTCATGCCTTACCCTGACCTTCCTGGGCTGGCACAGATCATTTCTGAATACAGCACTGAGTAAATATCTAACCCCCTAGCTCTGATGTATCAGACTTACTTTCAACAAAATCATTAAGCTGTTTCAAGATAAAAATGCTGTCATTTAAAAATACAGAGACTTTTACCAAGTCAGGTAAGTTACCTGAGAGATGGAAATAAAAGGCACACATGGACATGTAATTAATACCGCTACCAGTAGTAGTGTATGTGCTGTGCTATTAGAAGTATTTTGTGCTTCTTATACACAGCAGCAGAAGTCACCAAGCCACCTAGCAAGTGGTCAGGGTATGCTTCTATACTTCTGCTTCTCTGACAGACAGATCTCCAGTGGTGTGGAAAGCATGCATCTTAATTTGCCTGACCAATCAGTATGTGGGACTCTGAGTGACTGGCCTGGGTTAGGTTGAGGGGCTATTTGAGTGACATCACTGTTTTGAGAAGTAAGTTTCCCAAGGTGCCATAGAAGCAAAGGAAACTCCTGCTGTTCTGATGTCACCTACAGCCAGTGGGGCTATGACATTGCTCTCAATATACCAGAATGCATCTTTTTCCACTATAATCTAAAATGTCCAAACATGATCGAGTTATTAGTGCATTCCTTTACATTTTTCACGTGCCTTCATGAAATCTAAAAAAATCTTTTAAGAAAAATCATACAGATTCTCAGGGAAGGTTCTTAATTTTCTGTTTCCAGTCACATTTTTTAACAGGTTTTTACTGGACTCAAGGAAACAATTCTCTAGCAATCTAATGATTGCTTGTGTTCTAGTGTAAATCTTAAGATATATCTCTTGCTTTACTAGTAAAAAGTTGTGTTGGAAGATATTCTGAAAAAAATTTGTTGTACTCTTTGTGAGAGAGATTTATAATTGATTTCTATGAGGAAGAATAAATTCTATGTATGACCTTGTTCACATTAGTATATTTGTTTTACAAATAATATTTAATTGTTGGATAAATCTCTAGATCTCTCTGCCCTCATTCATCTTTCTGACTTCAATAAGATAATGCCTGGGCACACAACAATATTTCCTTTTGGAAGGCTGAAGACCTGCTTGAAGAATTCTCTTCTGAAGCAGTTGTGTACTGCATAGTGGCATTCTACATCCATATGTATGTTAAATACACACACAACCTTTGACATCTGAGACATCCATCCCTAAAATAGAAAATGTCAAGATTAAGGTTGTCTGTGAAGCTTTTACCTTAGTGCTTTTGTATGTGTGCATGATGATGGGATAGATTTTATTTTCTCTGCAGGACCACTGCCTCAATCAGGCATGACTTGGATTTTCTCTGAAGCTGAGTTAGGGTTGACTAATGACACTGTGTGATGCAAGGGTGATCACTGAAACCAAACTTTTCACAGGTGGCCAATAATTGTGTGTTCTTTGTTTTCTAGGTACTTGCCTTGAGCCCTTGGGGTCTGATTTGCAGAAGTACTAAGCACTCATAGATGCAGCTTAACTTAATGGAAGCTGTTACGAACACATGAAATGCTATTTATTGCTAAGAACTCTGAGGGGGTGAGGGGGAAAGAAGGCCCTAGACATATCAAATTTGGCTCTGACAAATTTTGTTTCCCTATCTTAAACCTCAGCCACACATGCAGCTTAACACAGCTTTACAAGTTACCACATTTCAGATAATAACTCTCCAATATCCTTGTAGTGAACGGGAAATTAATTTATTTATCTTAAACAGTGGTGAATGAGAACTGTGCTCATATAGCCTTGGCTTTGCTGAGGAATAAAGAGCTCCTGAAGTTACCATGGCTCAACTAATATGTGGCAACTTGTCAAGCAGCCACAAACATTATCATATGCCTGGTTCCTTAATTCCCTACAGAAAATGGTGGTAATACTCTTTGTGGTGTCAAGGTTTCTGAAAAGAAATTCATTCATGTTTCTGAAATGGGTATTGTATCGGTGAATGTCACAGAAAAGGCTATGAGAAAACGAATAAGTCTGTCTTCAGGGCACAGTCTGAACTGTGTGCAGTATATAAAGTGTGGAGTAGAACACTGAATGATGAAAGAGAAGAAAATTATATTTGAAATCTCCCCTCATTTAAAAAAGCCTCTCCCAACTTTATGTTCAATAAAGCAGTGGTCCTGTAGAAAAAAAATACCATTATGATCATGTACTTAGAGACCATGTATAACTTTCTGTGCTATTAAATTATAAACTATGAAAAAAGACCACCCAAACTTTTATTATGAGGCACCATGCTGAATACCACAGGGTTCACCATCAGCATCTGAACCTTTATTTCCTCCACACAGACTTCAGCACTTGATTTGTTTGTAGAAATAACTGGAAAAAAATTGCAGGCAGCAGGAGACACTACCGTGTATGTAAAATTTCAGCCAACTGTTAAATACTTGGCACACTCAGGAGTAACTGGAAACAAGACTCCTAATGAGAAGCTACAGGAATAGGTGGTGCTCCAAATCCTCACTACACATGTAGAGCTTATGGCCAGCTTCCTCATCCCAGGTGCTGCTCTTCTTGATAAGTCTCTGTATTTTGGAAGCTTGTACATGCTTATGTGTGCATGTGTATAAGACACAATATCTATTTATTGCTGTCAAGTCAAACAGTTTGCATAATTTTTCTTGGTCCATACTGAAAAGCTGTTCATTTGTTTTCTCTGTGTGCTGTTCAATCAATCACTTCTTTCAAACCACCTATAGATTTTGCCAACCGTGCGTGAAGATTCTGGCTTCTTTTCCTGCCACGCCATCAATTCTTACGGGGAGGATCGAGGAATAATTCAGCTCACTGTGCAAGGTAGGAAGAGGACAACATAAGGAAAAAAAACACAGCTATTATAGTACAGTAAGTGTATGGCATCCTCAGAAATCTGTTGTGGGAGGGAGGATCTTATTCCTGAGTAAATGTATTCCTCAGTGTCAAAGAAATGAGGAGCTGCATTAAGATAGTCTCTCAATTTCCAGCATCATTGATTGACCAGTAACAAAGGATAAGTTTGAGTCTTTCTAAATCTGTATAAATTAATAAGGAGATGTTTTTCTTAAATACTCTAGTTGATAATCTACTATGTATACTGAAAAGTAACAGCTTCAGTTGGGCCAGTGGATATAAGGGGGTAACTTTTTGGACAAAGATGGAGAGGGTTGTATTTAAAGAACAAATGTGCCTAAGCCCTAAAATAGAAAAAGCTATATCACTTTATCGCTAGAGAAAAGTTAAATCTCCTGTGGATCTTAAAACACAAGATTTCAAGTTTAATCAGTCAAATTAAATTGTACTCAGTTTGCACATTTCAAACTCCATGAGCTTATGCTGCCTGGGGCTGGGGTTCCCCTTCTGTAGGGTTGCACTTAGGTGGATGGCAGTGAGTCCTGGGTGGGTGAGGTGGCAGTATTTGAGATAGAGAACACAGGCAAGACTAAGCCACCGGCCACTTGCCATGCTAGTTCCTGTGTTTGTATGCCTTTAAGCATCCACACAACAAAATTATAGGACTTTCAAATTTCATTTTCCCCTCTCTTGGTTTCAAGTAATTGCAGATGTCAGTGAATGTTCCAGGCAGCCATGTTGAAAATTTGGGTGGTGGTTTGGGACAGGTTCTCAGTTACACTAGTGCTCATTTAAACTGCCTTGACAATTTAAAGGGCAATTAGGATGGGTATAAATACTATTTATTTGCATCCTTAACTCTAGAGGCAGAAAGGGGCTTTAGTCTAATTTTAAACCATTAATAAATTATTATTTTATTAAACTAAGATTTTAAACATACACAGAGAGAAATTTTACTTCCCCTTCCATCAAATCCCTCCAAGTAGTAAGTTAATTATTCATATTTCTTACATCACCTTTCATGTTAAAACTGTAGAAATATCAGTGAAACATGGTGTTCAATGCATAAATCTTTCCTAGCGTCAGTAGTTTAATCTGGAATGCTTTGAATGATATTGCTGTTGCATATAAGAAGGATAAATAGGAGTCAGTATACAAGATTGCATCAGTGATTACTAGTTGAAAAGTGACTTCTCCTCCTTCTGTTGAGTATTCTTCAGTAGGTGTTTAACTGCTCAGGATACTAATGAGTGACTGTAGAAAATGCCATGAGCTTACCACTAGTAAGCTGTGCCAGTGCCATGCTCATTGGTCTTATCTTGTTACGAATATGGGCTTTCTTCTGACTAAAAGTCTGTGTGTGTGTTTACTCAGAGCCCCCGGACCCCCCTGAAATAGAAATCCGAGAGGTTAGAGCACGAAGCATTGCCCTCAGGTGGACCATGGGATTTGATGGAAACAGTCCAATCACTGGCTATGACATCGAGTGCAAGAACAAGTCTGGTAAGAAATAATCTTCCTCTGAGGTAATCTCCATAGCTAGTCATTCATCACTGAATATGGATGGCAGAAGATAATTCATAAATTTAAACTGCTTAATGGACATTTTTACCATGGTTTGTTTAATCTCCCACAGTAAGATTTATCTTCATTTGTTGTATCTTTTTTAAGGTAAGAATGTTAAGGTTAGCAATTGCTGCTTTTCCCTTTTACTGGAAAAACATGCACATAAGGGGGAAAAATTTTGCTGTAAAACAAGACATTCTAAGTAACATCTCGTTTTGACAGCTGATTCTTGGTTGATGTTCTAGTCTCCTTTCCTCTCATCTCATCTCCTCTCCTCACTGTAAAAAATACCTGCTCTTAAAAATTATGCTGATCTTTAGGAATGTCTAGACAAATTCCTATCTGAAGGATTAGACCAGTGGCACATATTGGCAAGCCAATCGAAGAAGCTATCTTTCTACTAAGTCACCATAGTTACATCAGTTAACATCTAATAAAACAAATGAGCTAAATGGCAAAAAATAATATAGCACCTTAAATCAAGAAAATGTTTGTTCACTGTCTATTGGAATCTAAAAATGTTAAAGGCACTTTTGAACCACATTTTTTATGTGAGATTGTATTTTAAATTAGGCAAGTTCATAGGCACTGTCCCTGCATCAAGCTTTAAGCAGGGACTAGGTAGGAAATTGCAATGGGAAACTGTTTACATACTTTAAGTGTGATTAAAAAGACAGCAGGAAATTATACTGTACTGGTTTATGTAGGAGTTTGTTCAACTGTTTGTTGCATTGTTTACAAGATGATATATTCCACTAATAGGGGTATTCTATGTGTGCTTATCAGTGAATCATTCCATTGATCAAAGCACCTATAGTACATGTATAGTCTTCTCCCTTCAGTTCTGAGATGTAAAAATCTACTTGTTTAAAAAAACTCTAAAATTTTCCAATTTTTAAAAAAAAATCTACCCATCTTCACTATTTTTATAATCTGTTTGCCTATACTGTGGATTTCCCTTGTGGTTTATTTAGACAAAATGAGATAAAATATTTTTAAGAGCATTAGATCATCGGTCACTCTTTTTGATTTGACTTTGTAAATGAAACAGATAATGTACAGGTGAGCATGGTATCTGAATCATTACAGTACTAGTAATACTACACTGAGGCTGAGGTCAGGAGTCACAGCTTTGGAGATGCCTTCAAGGGATATGTATACCTAAAGGCTTATGGGCTTTGCTTTAGTTTTGGTAATTTTCTTTTCTTTGCAACCTCTCACCCTCTCTAGAACAGTTTTTGAAAGTCATAATTTCCTCACAGGCTCCTTTCTAACTCTGAAACATCAGTGGTATTTCTGAATCATGTAACTGTGTAACCCTATCAAGGAAGATTCAGCTCCTCTCCTTTGATTAAAGTAGCAGTGGAAAGGGACTTCAGAGCTCTAAAATATCTTTGATATATTTAGTTCACTGTTTTCAAGTGATAGTGCAGAATGCAAGCGAAGATTAAGGACTAATCACTCTGAATATGCATTGCAAAATTATCTCTCTGTAATATGGTGTCAATAGCAAGACAACAAATGAAGCGTCATTAGATTGGGTGAAAACATCAAGACAAAGGTAAAAAAAATGAAAGAAATTAAAAATTTCTGTGTCACAGTTTGTGCTGGAGAAAATATTCCTGTGCTTGTGTATGAAGACAAATGCTGGAGGTCATGTTCTAAAAAGACTAGATTATTATTTCACTGCAAACAACAGAAACATTGCTTTTCAGAAGCTGTATGTCTGGGGAAACTGGGACTGAGTTTTTGAATTCTTGCATACAATACTTGTCATTTATTAAATCTTCAAGATGACAAAATGTCAATGATGGTTAGGAAGAACTTCCATATGGTGACTAGAGGGAGCAAGAGAAAAGAAGAGAGAGTGAAGAAAACTTTTCTCAGTTTCTGGGTATTAAAAGGACAGAAGAAACTTGGGTAAAGAATTACAATCCGAGTGGTACACTCTGTGAACAACCTGCTAAGGCCAAATTATAGTGAAAACTGCACAGTTGTGCTCAGCAAGAATTTTCCACCTGTGTCACATATCCTGAGGACTCATAAATGAGTTTACAGCAGGATGCACCATTTTATTTCTAAAATCCTTCAGAATGAAAGCAGGAAAATCACAGAACTTCGCCAGTTCAGAGAACATGCAGGTGACCATGGATAATGCATGAGCTTCACTATGAGATGCTGCCCTGTGGACACCTGCCATGCCATCTGACAAAAATGATGTCTTACCTAACCTCTCAAAGGAGGGTGGAGTTGCCTTTCACATGGACAGGTGGCATCTGCAGGGTCCTGTTGCCATGCAGGAGTGATATGAATCAGTTAACAGTGCAGGCTATTTCAGTGCTTTTATACAATGCCTGCCTGTACTAAATGTAGCCGTGTGGCACACAGACCTGGCTTGTCATTGACACCACGGATGTGCAGCCACCAAACTTTTCCATCAAAGGTGTAGAAAAATGGTTAGGGGAAGATGAGGGGCAAACTAAACATCAGTTCTGCCTGAGCATGTTTCAGGATGCCGATGCTCCCCAACACCGGGGGGTTCCCTCCCATAACCTGCCGAGGGTGCGGCTTGGCCTGGCAGACGGGTGCAGTACTGGCAGTGGCCACCGGGTGGCAGCGCTGGCCCGGGCTTGAGAGCGGGGAGCCGCTCCCTCGAAATCAAGCTCTCAAGAGCAAATAAGCCGTGATTGTCTTCCACAAAGCGATCCCAAACCTTCAGCCTTTATTTTAGGAGCGGATTGAATGCTGCTCGTTTTTCACAGGTCATTGTATCAGCGTGCATTTTATGTAACTCTGAGAGGTGCCTGGGTGTAACATTTTGAGTGGTGAAAAGAATGTGTTAAAAATATCTCTCCATCTTTTTGGGATTTTTTTAGTAGTCCATTGCTTCTTGTTTTCTGTACTTTTTCTAGGTAAGTAGATTTTAGAGTACTCTGGAAGAACAATGGAAGACAAAAGAGCCAATAGTCATCCTTAATACCTCACTCAACTACTTACCATGAGAATAAGTGCAAATATTTTTAGGGTTTGCCAGCAGAAAACAAATCTTTTATTATTATTAATAATAATTTTTTTTTCAAAAATGGAAACAGCTTTGGGGAGAAATTAATTAATTTCTCGTCATACCAAATTGATCACTTCTGCTGGTTTGTTTTCCCCTTCAGAAAGGGGAGCCTATATAAAAATAAACTCCTGAAGTCCGTGCATTAATCATAAAAAAACATGGGGAGCCAACATTTAAAAATAAGTTTTCACCTGTCTTCTTCCACAGTATGTCATTATTTAGTCTACTAAGATTCACAAAAATTTTTCAAATTGGTTTACTTTATTTCAACAGTTAGTATGTATTACAGAATCCTACCACTCAGAGGTCAGTATTTAAACAACCGTGTAAAAGCTTAAGCTCTTTGATAATATACAGACTATATAAAAAGAAGTTATCATCCTACATACAGAGTAATTTTTTTAAATTACTGTTGGCATAGTACACCAGAACAAAGTCTCCTTCTGTGCTTGTATAGCATTTCAACTACTGGTTAAAATTCTGCAAAGTTTAAGAAATTCTCTGAAGTTTTAGTAAACTGAGGGCAAATTGTAGCTGTGCTACCTGCAGGTATCTACTTTAGAACTTCCTACATGAGAAACTGTGACAAGGAAGAAAGCTCAAAAGAATTTGGTTAGCACTTAAATATCTGATCCCTAAATGTTTTATGCAAGAAGCCTTACAGACAAACAAATAGGCCCTGTGCCCAGCCAAGCTGCAGATGGCGCTGTGACTTGTGTGTCTTTAGCAAGCTCATATAAAAGAATTTACATGGTATGTGCAAATATTTTCTATCTGAGCAAGGTTTCTATTTTTAAACTAGTCTTTCTCATCTGCTGAATTTTCTGTGATCTTTTCTACAGTGACATACTGTAAAACACTCCTGTACAGTTTTCAGTGACATCCCCCATAGAATGCTGCAGAGGTTAAAGGAGGAACTTCACCTGCAGTATGAAAGAAATTAAGGATGGCAACTCGTAAAAGATATCAAGATTCTTTAAGCTAAAAGATTCTATTTTATTTGCAGGAATTGAATGCTTGGACAAGGCGCAATGGGTGCAGACTGGAACATAGGAGGTTCCACCTAAATATGAGAAAAAACTTTTTCACAGTGAGAGTGACAGAACACTGGAATAAGCTGCCCAGAGAGGTTGTGGGGTCTCCTTCTCTGGAGACATTCAGAACCTGGTTGGATGTGTTCCTGTGCGACCTGGTCTAGGTGTTCATGCTCCGGCAGGACAATCTCTTGAGGTCCCTTCCAATCCATGATATCCTGTGATGAAAAAGAAGAGTTACCATGTTTCCCTAGTTTCCATCCTTTTCCCTGTTTTTTATCTGGGCAGTTTACTGAAAACTTAATAGGCAGATGAATAGTAAGCATTATTAATAGCAATGTACTCGTTTTACAGATGTGAGCATACAACTGAGGGGGTTCTACTTTCCTGTACTAAGCTGTTACTTTAGCCTTAATGTGAGTCAGGGCAATAAGCATCAGCCCTGAAGAATGCTGAGCCATGTGTCTAAGTACTCCAACTTCAATGTTCACCTATGGCCTGAGCTCCTGGAGTTTGTTATCAAACTTTTTACCTGATCTCTGCTAATTTAAGAGCCCTCCATTCCTATTAACTAATTTCTTTTCTCCCCTTTTTGGAGTACAACCAGATTGCTCCCCGAGAGAGGTACTATCTGGGTTAATTCAGCCATAGCAGGATGTGTTAGTGACATTAACATAATCTTTTATTTTTCTGTTTTACCTTAATCTCTTGTTAAATAGACTCTTGGGATTCTGTTCAGAGAACCAAAGACGTTTCCCCTCAGTTAAACCAAGCCACTATCATTGACCTCCACCCTTCCTCAACCTACAACATTCGCATGTACGCCAAGAACCGCATCGGCAAGAGTGAGGCCAGCAATGAGCTCACCATCACTACTGATGAAGCAGGTATGTTCTGGGTTTGTAGCATCTAAACTGTGCTGGAAATTATTGCTCTTTGATGTGAGGAGTCTTTATTTGAAATCCCGCTTATGTTGCTGCAGCTGCATTGGATGAATTATTCCCATAAAACACTGTGACTTCAGCAACTTCGTTATGTGGGCTTGTAATTAAAGCTGTTTAGTGGCATCTAGTGGTCAAAGAAGACATTGTTCTCCAAATTTTCAGCCTGATACATTGGGTATATACACATAGGCAATTCAAAAAACAACATCCTACTTTTAGTGGTGGTTACTCCTCCATGAGTTTTGTGGCCTTCCTTAGATATCCAGGTATTAGTATAGGTAACTAATTTAATCTACTCTCATTTGAGGACATTGATCTACATGAATCACACATTTCTTTGTTATTCCACCTGCTACCCCACCAACCATTCATTTTGCTGATTATTTTACCAAAATCTCTGTCATTAGTGTCAATCTCCTGTTTTACTTTGATGACTGGAGTCACTCCCTTGTGAATTCAACTTGCTTCTTTCAAGAGTCATTTTTTGATTTCTCAGGGCTAGCAGAAGTGGCCTAGGAACAAGGATAGCACTGCATTGTGTATGCTACCATGTCCCAATGCCTACTTGTTACAGTGACAGTGATAAAGATTTGCAGGTGAAAATCAGAGGGCTATGGCTCTCTGTTTCTGCAATTAGGCAGGAAAATACTGAATGGCCATAAATACTTCTGCCATAAATACCTTTGCCATAAATACCTCTGCCATACATTGTAATCATGTACAATATACATATGTGTACAGTTGAGACTAATTTTAATTTTCTTACTGTTGTTCAGCAAGCTTCACTTTTCGTGGATTTGAGTGGAAAATTGTAATGCAAGTGTCTGGATGAGAGTATCCTGGCAGCAAAAACTCTACTTCTTTTTCAAGATTCATGTTGATCTAGACTTTGAACACTCAGTGACCAATTTTCATCTCAGATTATCTGAAAATAACTGTGTAATTCTCACTTATTTTCCCCATGAATGAGTTTACTATAGTGAAAATATACCCCCTGTCAGGAAAATGTGGTTTTGGTAATGAGGGATTTTTTAATAGGAACAGAAAACAAGTGTTCGCAGCATAAAGCAGAGTAAGTAGGAGGCATGAGCTACATTCTTTTTTTATCGATTGTCTTTTCATTCTAGTTGGAAGGAAAAGAGTGAATAGTATTCACATTTCTGTTAGCCTTTTTCAGTTGTGAATAGCTTGTTTGCAAAGTATGTATCATTTGATCAGAGGTTTTTTTCTTCCTATATTCAATTAAAATGTGAAATCTCTAGAGAAAAGAGTCTATTTCATTCTTCTGGTCATACAATCAAAAGGTTGGAAGGGACCATCTAGTCCGACTCCCCTGTAGTAAGAAGGGACATCTTGCACTAGATCAGATTGCTCAGAGCCTCATCAAGACTGGCCTTGAACATCTTTGGGGATGGAACAGTGGTTCTTGGATCTCCTTTCTCTTTCTTATTCACCTGTACTTGGAATATGTCTTACTTGCTGAGTTTTTTCTCCCTTAAGTTGTCAAGATCTGCAGCTGGCCTTGAAATAAAAACACAAACAGCTTTCCCATGAACAGGATGGAACCTCAACATCACATTTTTTCATTTTTTCTAACCAAGTTTCAGAACAATTGATCCTTTTGTCACTGTCCTTTAATGAGCTGTCTCTTTGGAGAAAAATACCAGCTGTGCAGAACTGCATTAAAAAGTCACTGATCTACCTAGGGAACAAATGGAAGAGAGGAGGTCAGGCTTAGGCCTGAGGTTTTATTTCAGGTGGTATGCAATATACAAGAGCAACAATTTTTGATCGCTGTTTACTTCTGTTCTCTACTTTTACAATAGGAAAGGGACAACAGCATGTGTGCAGGGAATGAAAGACAAGTTAATGAGAAGGGAGCAAATAAGTCCAAGGAAGACAAGATAAAAACCAAACAACATGAACCATGCTATTGGCAAGGGAGCAGAGATTGCATATCACATATTATTGTGACCTGAGTTGGCCAGCACTAGACAGAAAGGGTCTCCATGGCAAAAGGGTAGCCAAGAATGCCATGTCTTGATTTCAAAGTTTACAGACCAAATCTTTCTCTCCATGCTACCACAGTTTGCTCCTGTATTGGAAAACAGATTGCAAGTACACACTTGCACTAACACTTCTCATTAAAAAATACCTCAAATCATTATGGCTGTAGTTTAAAACTGAAATAAAAAGAGGAAACTGAGATACCTAGGTTTTCTTTATGTTTTTGTTGCAAACTCTGTATGTGATAAAGTACATAAAGTAAATTACTCCTTAATTAGTATTTTACCATGGTATGCTGGGAACAGTTAACTCAGGTCTGTAAAAATGTTTATCTCTTCCAAGGAAAACTTAAGAATTTGAGAAGCACATTTTAAAACTCAATTTCATGATCAAATGCTTTGCTCAAGTTCAGCTATATTATAATGTATGCAGCCAAATGGCATTCATGTTTGTCAACAGGGGTTTAGAAGGAAAGGATTAACAAAATTCATAGAGTCATTATTTTGGCCAGTGGACTGTTTTCCTCTTCTCCTTCCTTTACATTAATACAAGGAGAACAGCAATAAACTTCTTTTGACCTTTGCAAATTTCTCATGTGAAGGACAGGCAAGAATGCCCAAGAACAGGGCATATTTAATATCTTAAACATATTATAGACTGTATTCTGTCTCTCTCTGCTTTTATCATTCAATGCAAAAATTTCTGGTTCCTTTCACTGCCACTGTCATTTACTTCTGCTCCACCTTTAACAGCCCCATCTCACTCTTTTATTGCTTTATTTCCTTTGTTGTGCAATTAAACTTAACTTAATACCTTTTACTAAGGCCATATTCTGCATCAAGGAAATCCTCTACAGCAGCTGGAGATTACTCTATTCCTTTCTTCCAATCCTTCTTTTACAAAGATTTACCTTGCTAAGCAAGCAATTTATTTCACACTTCTTCATTCAGTCCCAGACAATTTGTGGTCTGCTTTGTATCTTCCCGACTGACAAGTAGGATTCTTTAGACTCAGGGCTTTCTTTTGTCATTTGCCTTTAAAGCATCATCTATGCCCTTGGCAGCCTGTCAATACTATATGAATCTCCCCCTGACTCAGGCAGGAACTGCAGCATGCATTTTTTTATCTGGCAGCTATTTTTTGACTGAATTCCAGGCTGGGATACTTAAACTGGGGAGGAGGAGAGGCTGAAGTGTGCGGGGTTTTGTGTAAAAACATTGGGTGTTTGACTGAATGTACTCAGTCTCTAGTAAGCCAAGGGAATCCCACTGGAAACTTAGGGACATCATGAAGGTGAGTTGAGAATCTTCTACTCAACTGCTTTCAAACGGGTTCTGCTGCCTTTCCATCACCTTCAGGATCCTGACTGCTGAGAATATGTCTTGACTATTTACAGAACAGGAACACCATCGTAAGCACATCACTAAGCAGGAAAAATTACTATTATTCAGTCTTATGTTATTTGCTATGTTTTGACATGTATTGCATTTCACTGTTGGCATCCAAATAAAGATCTAGTTTTGTCTGATCAAGTGATATCTCTAGTTTTCCTCATGACATTGACTCCGGCCAAATCTTTAGTATGCCAAGGTATTAAATTGGTGACCTGCTATTTGAAATTTTGAATGCTGTGTACTATGAGGACCAGTATTGATCTATCTCTCTTCTCTCTTCACAGCTCCTGATGGTCCACCTCAGGATGTCCAGCTTGAGCCTATATCTTCACAAAGCATTAGGGTCACCTGGAAGGTAAATACACACAGCCAAGGATATAGACCCTAAAAGTAGTTTCAAATAGGCTCCAGTGTTGGTAATATTATAGCAATGGTGGATCAGTTACTTTTTTTGTGAGAAACCTTGATGATACATTCACTGACAAAACTTATTTTGACCATTAAGTCTGATGCATCATGCAAAGTAGTAACCTGCCATTGGAGAGTAATAGGAGCAGCTGCTGCTTACCTGTGCTAATGACAACACCATTTCCTACTTTCTTCTGATTTCAGAGATAAAGCTATTTGCTTGGAAAATGAGTGCTCACAAAATTTCACAGTGGATTTAGGGAAAATTTCCCCAAACCGCTAGAGCCAGTGGGAGTTTTTTTAAATTAAACTAGACTTTGAGCAGACTTACTCTGTGCATGTCTGCACAGAGAGAGCAATATAATTTCTCAGTAAAAGCTCTCATAATTGATGTATCAGAGCAACTGATTTTAAAAATTAGCAACAGGTATTATTAAAAACCTGGCATTCATTGATACTCAATTTTTTCTAGATTTTCCCCAATGTCTTGACAACCACAGAATATTTTAAATACTTTCAAAATCACACCAGAGGCAATTAAACCATGGTTTAAATGGCTTTGTGCTATATACTACTTGTACCTTGTAGTGGTCATGATAAAGCTACATAATTTCAGTGATAATCACTGGTGTCATCTCCATATGCATAGCAGTTTCCTAATTGTATTGACAATTCCATATACTTAAATTCTGAAATATGTAGTATTAAGTGCTGGAGTATGATAGTAGCATAGTAGTCTTTAGTTTCTATAGTGATGTTAATTACTCCTGCAAATGTGTGTATATTTTGCAGGGGTGTGTGTATTTTGCAGGGGTTAAAGCAAAATACACCAATGTACTTATAAAAGGCATACTTGAAGCATGGATTTAAATTCAACACAGTCAGTAGAGCAAGGAAAGTAGCTATTGAGGCAATGCAGAGTGTACAGTGATCCTCAACAACTTATATAAATGCTTAATGGGTTGTTCCTTTCTAAAGCACTCCAGAAGTGTGACTGCCATCAGATCTAGTCAACTATAACCTCCAAGCTTCTGCACATGAACTTGTTTTTATGGATGCATGGGTAGGCAGATTGAAAGACTCTGCCTGCTTCTATAAAGTTCACTTTGGGGAATGTTTTCAAAAGCAACAAGGGAGGATAGGCACCATTGGTTCACTGCTGGAGTTTATAGCTGCCATTTGTGATTCTGAAGATTTGCCATTAAATTTTATAGGTGCAGATGTGTGCAGGAAGCTACAGGACAAGCAAAATTCCTATACCTTAATTTCAGTAACACTGTCTAAAATATTATTTCATTTGTACTTCTAGCATATTTTGAGTGCAACTTAGTGTCCTGATCTCTAGGTATTGCCTGGGGAGTAGAAGCATATCAAATGAGCAGCTGGAGTCATATTCTTAGGATCATGTTTGGAATTTGATTTATTTATATTTACAGAATAATGACCACTATCTAATATAAAATAATAAATAAATCACAGAAACGAGCTCTGTATTGAGTGTATTCTCAGTACTTGATTACCCTGTCAGGTCTTGTGAGCTGAATGTAGAGATGACTTTTGCAGTTGGAGCGAGCTGAAGTTTTGAGCTACCTTTGACCTTGATAATGCCTGGATGTACTCATGCAGAGTATATCCAGATCAACAAAAGTGGATCCATGCCTCCAGAATTGTCCACCACCACTTGAATCTGGTGCCAAACACTGAGCAGATGCTGACTAGACATTTGGAATTTGCTGTGGACTGTACTTGCAGACTGTGGACCCAGTCTTCTGTGACCCTCATATTATTCCTGAAGGCCCAGTCTCTGTTAAATCTGTTAAATGTTTCAATTTTTTGACTAATCTGAAGTATCTGATGTCATACAGAATGAGAGGCACCATAGCAGTGTGCTCTATCCACTACCAGGAATGTGCTGCTGGCTCCAACCAGAGGAAGCCTCTGTCCCCATCATACAAAATCTCATGGGGGCTGTTTTGCAAGCAGCAGAAACTGTGGCTGATGAAAGGATGGACAGCAAAAGACACCACTGACACTTCACTGGAATTTTGATGATAGTGACTTTTGTCCTTTCAAGCATTAGTGTGCTGTAAACTCTTTGTCTTGATTTGCTGTCCTTGCTTTACATAAACTCATCTGATGCATACTAAGTTTCTTGGTCATGCTGGACATAGCTGAACCCTGCTTGTTTTCCTTGACTTCAAAGCTCCTTTGTGAACAAGGGGAAGTCAATGAGCTGTTTTACTGAAAGCTTAGTGCTTGAGAAGTCCTACTTTACTAAAAGAATTATTTTCCAAATTATAATTTCTAACAGCTGATTAAGAAGTCCCATTAATTAAGGAATCCCAAACCAGGAGTTAGCCATTTACTTTTCTTGAATTACTGCAGTTGTCTCCTGGACAGAGCAGTTTAAGTTCATTATTCAAAATGGTACTCTAAGATGGTCCCATATACATACTATAATCCCATGCTGCATCCTGACTTTTGGCTAGCTCCTTACAGTGCACTGCTGTGCACTGTGTATTACAAAGTACTGCAGAATCAGGAAGTATTCCCAGAAATTGATCCTATATTGTCATGGGGGCAAAAAATAAGGAAGAAAATTAACTCAGTAATAACCTGCTAATTTTTATTTTGGAAGCTTTTGCCATGAAAATGTATGATAACATTATACAAAAAGGATTGTGTTGAGAACCATAGTTATACTTAAAGTTGGCAAAATTCATTTAAATAGAGACAGTGGAAATAACAGCAAAAGGAGCAGAGTATAATACATCATTCATCTTTCATCTTGTATTAAATTCTATTTCTGCAGCTTGCTACAGTAATTAACCTTCCTTTATAGTTTCTCTTAGTCCACTTTTAGAAAATCTTAACTAAGTGAAATTTTATAGGTCTGTGATCTATTTAATCCCTTTTCTATTTGTGCACACAGAACGCTGGGTTTCAGATTAAGTTTTTAAATAATAACCAGCATATTTTGGTAGTTTAAAATGATGCAGAGACAATGGGAACGAAACATAAATTCTCATTTAAAATCAAGCATGAAAGTATTAATTACTTTTTCTTTTAGTACTTTACAAGGTAATAGAACCCATTAAATTTAGGAATGGAAATATTCCTTCTCCTCTTTATACGTATCACACACAGAGCTATAAAATGTCATTCTTTACAAAAGTCATTGATACCTTGCTTTACAAATAATGGGGTTTATGAGATAAGCAGTAAGATCATGGGCTGAAACTTACTTTTTCTTAATGTTCTTTGACTACTGACAAACTTAACAATGTTTTTCCCCATCAACACCAAATGTCATTGATAAATTTTTCTACACCAAATTTTCTACCAAAAAATGTGTTTACACACAAGGTGTACATATGAAATATGATTTATTTGTGCAAAATTCACTCCAAAATAAAGAATTTAAATTGTACTAACAAGTAAAATTTGAAGTAATATGCAGCAGAACATTTCAATAATTTGTTCAGAAGTTATTGATCTTGGTTTATATTATATAATGTTCCAAAGGGAAACAAAAAATAAAATGTTGATACCTTATTTAAAGAAAAAATTCCCTTGACCTAAACCAATTATAAAGATGTTAATGAAAATGGCAAAATTTGCCATTTGGTTCCAATTCAAAATGAGAAAATGCTTTATCACAGAATTTCCAGTGAAGAGGCCATTCTTGCAATAGCCCTGCTCTGAGAATATTTCAATACATAGTAAATAAGTAATTTGGTTATATCATTATGTTCAGCATGACATATTTGTTCCAATATATATGCTATACACTTCTGTAATCTATTACATACAAGATGAATTATCTCTTTTTCTTGAGATACATTGTATGCCTTAGGATACTTAGTGTATGTACATACAGCGTCTTAATGTGTGCTGTATGAAGCAGTAGGTGGTATATGACATTCATTAAACAATGAAGTCATTACATTATGTGGTGTATGTGTTTTATGCACATTTCTTGTGCATAAATTGCACAAGAAATTGCTTCCTCTGCTAGCTTAACTTATTATCAATGAACTGCATTACAAAGACCTTTCTTATGGGTCAGTTGAACAGATGAGCTCATGGGCATCTGGTAGGAGTTTGAAAGAGGCCTGGACTAAATCCTCCAGAGCTTTTGGTCCATGAATTATAAACTGTTCCTTAAAGTGTTTATAATGATTACACTTCATATATGTATAAAATCAGAAAGGAACATTATCACATACCAAAATTAGTACAATACTATTAAAATGAAATTCTAATAGGTATTTCTGTCAACAGCAGGCTTTTTCCCTGTGTTTCCAGCCCTTGTTCTCCTCTAGACTGCATTTTATATTGCAGAGTAAGGATATTATTTCCACAAGTCAGGTAAAAGGGATCTTGCACTGTAACTGAGTACATAATTATGGCCAGCAATTTTGTGCTGCCCATATTTGTGAATGCCAGATATTGTACACCTTGTTTTATTAGCTATTCAGTATGCAAATCCTTGCTTTCCAATTCATTATTGCCTTCAGCATTCATTATCTAATCATCTTCCACACTACACTCTGAATGAACAGAAGCATATTTCAAAGCACAGCGTAACATTTTCCTAATGCATCTGGCTGAATAAACTTATGTGACTGCCTTCCACAGATCAATAAATGCTTTACTACAGATTTAGTGGGTGAATGGTAGGAGCTTCTGGCAAAAAACACAATTAGTAGTGAATGGTAGGCCTGTAATGCAAATATACTCTTATTAACTCAGCTTTGATAGATTCATCTGATAAAAGAACAAAACACTATAAATTCAAATTACAACTCAAGAATATCTCCTTATCAGATTTTTCTGTGTGTGAACTATTTAATGTTCTTTCTTTTAGCAAAAGAATGCACAAATTAGAAAAAACTGCACGTGGAATTTTTATATCATGGTAAAGATTGTATGTGCAAGGAGTATTCTTTAATTGTTTCCTAGAAATGGATTTGCGTTTGATAGGAAAAAAATGTTGTCTTTGCCTATATTACAAAAATTTTAAGGGCAAAACTTGACTCCAAAGACATGTACTTAATGTGTAACCTTTCCTTTTCTGTTCAGGCTCCAAAGAAGCACCTACAAAATGGAATTATTCGGGGATATCAAATAGGTTATCGGGAGTACAGTGCTGGAGGAAATTTCCAGTTTAACATCATCAGTATTGATACCACTGGGGACAGTGAAGTTTATACACTGAATAACCTGAAAAAATTCACACAGTATGGCATGGTAGTCCAGGCTTGTAACCGGGCTGGAATAGGACCTTCTTCTCAGGAAATCATCACTACTACTCTTGAGGATGGTAAGTCCTAGCAAGAAGCTGTCATGGAACACAGTATTTGTTTCCTGTATTTCTTTTGATCTTGGAACAATTATTGCTTGATTAGTGATCATTATATTCAGAATAATCGAATAACAGACTTTGCAGCTCTTAGGTACAGCAGGAAAGGAATAGATTGGCCGATGAGCTTGTACAATTTTCATTACAAGAGGTGCAGAATCCTCCTTGTAAATAAATCCTACTAATTGATCCTGCTGTGAATGACATTGACTAAGGCCATAGCATTCACAAAAAAAGCCCACTGTTCACGTATTTGTAAATTTTGTGATCTCATCATAGCTTCATAGTGACCTCATCATAATGTCAAGATACTAAGAAGTAAAACTCTGAAAGGTAAAGGGATACTGTTAATTTTGTCAGCTTTATTTTGTTTTCAATTTATTGTGCTGTTAAACCTAGAGCTCTTGTACTGCACAATGTTTTATATTATCAACACAGAGATGTGGGTGATTTCCAAGGATATCCAAGCTGGTGAGAGAAAAATTGTTGTTGGTTAAGAAAAAATTCAACATATCTAATCCAAGGAACAATTTTGGTTTTGTTTTTTGTTTCTTAGTGCATAAGAAGTGCTTCTCAAGCACTGAGAGGGAGTCCTCTAGTGGAAACAAAGAGTAATTCTTCAACCAGAAAGAGGCAAAATATTTTAGAGGAATATAAAAGTAATGAACAATGCTACATGATAGCATAGGTCAGTTTTTCAGTTTTACTGAAAACTGGCATCAGTGTACTGAAGTCGGTGCCAGTTAGCAATTTGACTTTTTGCAAGGGGGGGTTGCACATATCTAAAATTCTCAAGAGCTACTGATTTTGAGGCATAGAGTTCATGAAAGGCTGGTAGTTTTTATTTTCTCTAGATGTTTCTGTCACTGCAAGACCTTAGAACATAGTATACTCACACATGCATATTGGACTGCTTCAATACTAAATTGTCAATATAAAATGTCTTGTATTTGGCTGACTTTTCCCAGTTTCTCTGAATGCCAGTGAAAACTCAATATTTTTAAAGGAGTGAGGAGTGGCTCTCTTCTGCACACTCAGCCCTCCTTACCCCCGCCTCCCCATATCCTCCACTTCCCAATTTTAAAGGAACATTAGAAATTGCAGAAAGGTAGTAATTTAGTTGCAAAACGTAAAGCATTATTCTGCATACTTCAGTACTAGGACACATCTGACTCTCAAAAGAGGCAACAAAAAACCTATTAAAAGACTTGCCAGCAAGAGGGGAAATATATATTAAAAGTCATTCCAGCAAAATCAGCTGTATTTGCAGAGACATGTGACTTGTAGCAAGAATAAGGGTTTTGCATTGTTAACAATGTGTAACTGCTAATTAAATGAAGGGTTGTGGATTAACAATAAAAAGATAATAATGAAATTAGATAGAAAGAAATCAAAGAAATGCAGGGGTAGCCAAAGGGTAAATATTGTCTTATGTTTGTACAGATTCTGTAAGTTAAAATTGACAATATCTTATTCCAGTGCCCAGTTGCCCTCCAGGGAACGTGCAAGCCACTGCCACATCACCAGAAACAATCTCTATTTCTTGGTCAACACTGGCAAAAGAAACTCTGAATGGGATTCTGCAAGGATTCAGGGTTATCTACTGGGCCAATCTCCTGGATGGAGGTGAGAGAAATTAAGATTTACCAAGACACAGCCCTACATGGCCTTTATATCATTTAGTCTCTGAAGATACAGTTCTTGCTTTCCTCTTTCGCTTGAAGAAAGCCTCATCTACTTGTGAAGGAAGTAGTTTTATTAACAGAGTAGCAGGCACAGCAAAACTGAGTGGAGGCAACCCCAGGGGAGGCTTCAATCATGGGTTTGCAAGAATCCGTAGACCTGTCAAAGTACCCAAAATTTTTTGTGCAAAATTCATCTCAGTTACTAAGTCCAGCAGGTTTCTTTAATAAAGAACATTGATAGATACCTAGAACATACCTGCCCATACCTGGTAGTTTACCTGTTTGTTTAGCTGGTGGCCTGCTTATTTTTTGACAGGATGAGTTTGATCTCCATAGCTGAGGGCAAGAACAGGAAACATTTTTTAAAAAGTCTTGTTATATTCATGCCAAATTCTTCGGTTGTGTTTATGTTTTTTACTTTTCACATAATTCTTAGGGAAACATTCCTGAGCAAAGAATGACTGAAATGATCAAAGAAGAAATTAGATAGGTTACTAATGTACAATTTATCACACAATAATAGTTCTATATACAGTACTTTACTGTAAATTCTAATAGGTTTGAGATGCACATGCTCTTATTCCCATCTGCCTTGATGAATTTTCACAGCTCTAGGGCAATGTCTCCTTCCTTTTGCATTCATCCATCAGGATCATGAGTCATTCCAATATGTAATTGTCTTGCAAATTCTGTCTTCTCTTAGTGCAGAGTAGAAATATAACCCAGAGGTTATATTTTTCCTGCTGGTACTTTAGACTCAAAAATATTTGGAAATAACTCACCGATTCCTTTGTACATATAAAAACAAAGATAAAAAATGTATAAGATGCATACATAAAAAGTAGACAAGAGTGACATAAAATTAAATGTTTTCAGTGATGTTTGTAGTCTTTGGATCAGATCCTATATGAATATTATCAGTGCATGTCTAAGCTCCTATGTGATTCCTGCAACATGATGAAAAAAGGATGACGTTCATGCAGTGCTTAAAACTGGATTTTCTTCATTTGTTAAGCTTTATTTTCTGCCCTAAATATGTTTAAAGCTTTTTTGACGTATGGCTTGTACTTCTTAGCTTGCTGCAAAAAAGATGCATCATCTTTTTGCAAGTAAATAGGGGTTTAGTGTGTTTAAATCTTAAGTTAGCTGGTATTAGCTTTGCAGAAGCACTTGCTACATATTTTACGATAAAGAAGGGATTTTTTTTTTTCCCTTCCAAGAAAGGGTCTTTCTCAAAACCACAAAATCTTTATGAAGATAACTCACTGTCTTGTTCTCACTTTAGGGAATATTTTGCAATAATCACTTCTTGTTGTCTATTTTTTATGAAAAATCTTATTACTTTTAGACATTTTCAATTCCCTGTATTTTAAAAAAATTGCACAAAATAGTATGGAAATTAAAACTGGATCTGCTTTGAATGGTAAGAGATTAGAAATTTATTTAGATTTATTATAATTTATTACTACTTTATAATATTGAAATATTACTTCTCTGGTTGGCTCTTTAATAATCAGTATTCCCATGGTGGGTACTGATACCCACTTCTGAAAGCTGGGAGAGATTGAAACTTGGCAATAAATCGATTTATTTTTTGTTCTATAGAGCTAGGAGAGATAAAGAATGTCACTACTACACAGCCATCCCTAGAACTTGATGGCCTGGAAAAATACACCAACTACAGCATTCAGGTGTTGGCTTTTACACGAGCTGGAGATGGAGTGAGAAGTGAACAAATTTTCACCCGCACTAAAGAAGATGGTAAGGATTAAAACATTTTCAGTTCTCTCTTCAACAAGATGTCTGCCTCAGGCTTTTGAAACAGTGTAAGTATTGTATACAAACGTACAGAGTGAGATTTGTGTCTGGCAGTTAGGAGCACATGGGAAGGAATGTGTAAAGTTCATAACTTTGAAAACAATCTGTTTCTGAAACTCCAGTACAGGTGAGCCAGAAGTTTATAGCTAACACTAATGATCTGGTCTTTAGTAACATTTTCAAATACCTTAGGATCTTGATTGAAAATTTTGTGAGTTTTTTAATTAATTATTTCAAAG
The DNA here is from genome assembly GCA_013400935.1 of Turnix velox. Classification (NCBI taxonomy): domain Eukaryota; kingdom Metazoa; phylum Chordata; class Aves; order Charadriiformes; family Turnicidae; genus Turnix; species Turnix velox. The sequence goes on from VZTY01034391.1 coordinate 222,995, forward strand.
TTATTGAAAATGAGATCAGATTATTCTGAGACATTCTTATATGTCTTACATGCTTCTAAGATTTTTTCCTGTAAATGCAAAAAGTTTTCCAAACACTTCTTCCCTCTAAAGCAAAATTAGAATATCTTGCCTATGTTTATAAGACCTAAGCATAGAAAATTTAAGTCCTAATGCTGAAAATTTAAGAAACTTTTAATCACACACAGACATATGGGGACACGCACACAAGATTTAATGATCACTATTCTGTAACTTTAACTGTGGAAATCATTTCAGGTTGCCTCAGTAGGATGCTGCATACTGTTCTATTTTTCAAGGACTGGAATTTCAAATTCAGAGGGAATTTTGTCTCTAACCTGTTTAGTGCCTTTAAAAACCCATGAGATGCTCGAATACATCTTCAGATCCCTAGACACATTTTAAATTCTTGATCAAGAATTTTTTGGCAGAAATAAAAATTCACATAGTCCTAGTAATGAAGTTACTTAGTAATGTTTGATTGGTAAATTCTCCTGTGGGTTATGCAGGGTTTTTTTTAAATAATAAATCAATGTGTTTTAATTTATTACTCATCCATGAATATATGAATGTATTTTTAAGGAAATTTACAAAGTGCCAAGAGAGAAGATTCAGTAGATTAACTGACTTGATAAATTTTTAGCATTTTTTTTGCTGCTAGAACCTGAAGATATGCTCACAAAGAGAACTGTAAGATCACCTGCTTCATTTTCAAGTAGTGTTTGTCAAGTAGATCCTAGCAAGGCAACTTTTCTGAGTTTACTCACGCAACACAAAGGCTCTCACCTTGGAGCCTTGGGACTGGGATTTAAACCAGCATCAGAAAAGGGAATTGTCCCACACTGCTCAAAGAGTTCAGGGGCAAGCTGATCTCAGGTAGATATAAAACACCCGTTAGCAGTCCAAAATTGTGCTTGCTGGTCTGTACCTTTGATCAACATTGACACCTGATGCCTCATGTGTTAAATTAGCCAGGTAGTCCAATATAGGGGGACCAGAAGGAGCAACTATCCTGTGACAGTTAAAGATTTACCTTAATCCACAATAATGCAGTCTCTTTTGCTGCAAAGCGGGCTATGTAATTCCCTTTGCCATTCCGGCTACAGAGAGTGATGGGTGCAAGTACTGATAAAAAACAATTGAAAGCTCTATAGAAGTATTTCCTACCTGAAGGGTTATCATGCCCATTTTTCCCTCCCTCTACCACATACACCCACTCAGAATCCTAAAATACAAATTTCTTCCCTTTGACCCACCTCTTCTTAGTTTACTTCTCTATTTCTTCATGTCTCTTTTGCTCACTCTCCTGAGATCAGACAAAGCACCTGAGATCTCCTGAGATCTGCAAAGCACAGACTCAGACCATGTTTGGCTGCTGTGCAAAAGTACATCTCTCATTTTTAATCTTCCTGGCAGTTCAACTGTAATTCACCCCCAGGCAGTGTGAGCAATCTTTTCAGATGTTTTCTGATACCTTGCTGTGTTCCACTCATTAAATTTTCTGTCCAGAAAAATAAACTGAAACATGTTTCCAGAAAATAAAATTATTTTATTACCAGCTTCACAACATTTTATTAAAGACAAAAGGTTGAGATTTGAATACATAAAGAGCTGTAATTAAACAAAGGCAAAACGTAAGTCCCAGGTCAGAACTTCCTTAAGGTTATGAATATTAAATGGGTAAAGAGCATTCACATTGCCAAACTATATACATCAAATAGGTACCTCATTCCTCAAAAAGAACAGACTCATCTTTATAATTTTCTAATTATTTGAATGATTAGTCAGTCTAATTCCAGCACTCCTAAGAGATCCTACCCTAAAGTCAGTTTGAACTCTCTCAGCATGATTCAATCTTAACAGTGTTTATGTATGATAACCTTATAGTTCCACTCTCAGACTTTCTCTGGCCAAAATTGTGACACAGTGTATTCCACCCTCATCTAATAAAATATTTTTAAGTGGCTACCAAGCCCTCTATATGATTATATTAGCTATTCATTTCTTTTTCTCATTTATTTTACATTAGGTGAAACTTACCATAATAAAATCAGTGATTCATTGTGTTCCCTTGCTGCTGTTGAAAGGCTGGTCATGGGCTTCCGTGACTTCTCTGTTGGTGTTTAGCTTAAAGACATCAGGCCAAAATTTCTTCAGCAGGCCTGAAATCTCCAGTGGCAAAATAAGAGCAACCCAGGACCCAGAGCAATCAGCCTGGATGAAATGAGTTGGAGCTTCACTTTCTCTTAGTGTTTGTTACTGATTTTAGACACCAGAGGTCAGACATTGCTGCTGATAAGCTTAAGAAATAGGTACAGCACTAGCAAATAACAAATGCGGTATCCTTTCAATGTGATCATATTTATGGGTTTCTTATAGCTTTTGTCCTCATCAGGCTTCAGAAAAATAAACTTCTCTTGAAATTTCTCCTGGCAGAAAAATAAGCCAAGAAGAAATACCAAGTTTTTAAGAATTCATTGTGATTTTGTACTCAACACCTTCCACTTTACGGTTTCTAATAAGCCTATGTCCTCTTCACTCAAGGATTTAATTTACTAAATCATTAAAAATTAAAGTAGTTCCTTAAGTTCTCTTCCTTGCTGTGTTCAAAGTGCAGTTTCAAGAGCTACTTCACTCTGTAGCAACGGGGGCTTTATGAATTTCTTTCCTGTTTCTGTTTTGTAAATGCTGTATGAGAAAACTGTCGACGAGACACTGATTTTGCTTCCAGTAGAAGCAGAGCACATGAGCCTGGTAGCAGTGCCTCTGACCTTGTGAAAAAGTGCCCAGCAAAGGACACGCCTCCCAGGGAAACCTTCCTGCGATTGGTAATTGCAGTTGTCGGGCAGAGGCTGCTTCTGGGGATTTTGTGTGATGCAGAGGTGGATGTTTCTCTCTCAGTTTCTTTTGAGAAAATGCATTCGCATGCACAGAAAGCTGTTTGTCTATCACAGAAGCCTCTGCCTTGTGCAGGATTATTGCCCTTCCAGCTCTTTGCCAGAGAGGTCAGCGTTCAGAGCAAGGGGAAAGCTGCAGCAAGGGTGCAGTAGAGACCACTGCAGAGGAAGGAAGAATATCATTAAAACCCCTTTGACAGCCTCATTGTAAGATTCTGCCTGAACCCAGTAAGATTTTCCTCTTCTCATTTCTTGCTCTGGACACTGAGCTTTCTCTCAATTGACATGCGAAAGATGGATTTACAGATTCCATCTCACAAAGCTTTATTCTAAAATTAATAATCATAAATCCAATCAAGTGTATGTTCAGGATGCTTTGGAGCAAAGCTCTGCTGGGGTGCATTCAGCTGGGGAAGATGACTGTGCAGATCATCACGTGGGCACTATGACAGGAAATTGTCTTTAGTGATCCCTTAATAGTAATTTTACTATTTTCATAGACCTCCCGATTTTATTTTTGTGCTTAACAAAACAAGGTACAGAATAATAACTGTTCCTCTGTCAGGATTTCACAGAAATGGTGTGATTAATATAAGTTCAGAAGGAATGAGGGATGGTCAGCAAATGTGAATATATTTTGGTTAGTATAGGTCTAAATTATAGGTGAGATACCTGCATGAACAAGAACACTGCTGATAGCAGTCAGGAGGTTATTTTGCTGTTTTTCATAAATGTAACAGTCAATAGAATAGTCTTGTGTGGAACAGAAATAAAAAGCTGTTATGGAGCAAGGTTCAATTTTCTGATATATTGGTGATTCTGCTCTTAAAAGCATAGTACTCGCATTAGCGTCCCTGCTGCTTAGTACTGTGAAGAGAAATGGTCATAATCTCTCTGCTTATGAAGAGGGGAATGAGTTCCTGGAGCTCCTCCCTATTATCCAGTACATCTAAATGCTGCTTTTCAGACTAGTCATATCAGTATAATTGCCTTCACTGTGTTAGCATTTCACTTGTACTGTCAAGAATACAAAGTGTTTTCCTCCACATGAAAGCAGTGTGCTATTTACGTGTCTTTCAAAGCCTTGCTAGCTGGAGAATGAGGCCATCTTTGATCTTAAATTTACCACATCTGCTCCCTGGAAGGTTGCAAAGTTAGTTAGAAGCAGTTCTTAGCTTTTTGTGTACCTTAACCCAGTAGTCCTCCAGCTTCTTACCATTATATTATTCCTGGTGTCTACTGACAGAAAAAGAACTATGGCATTGTGCGTTTTTAGCTTGTCTTTCCTGGGATCTGTGGGAATCACTGTGCTAAAAAACAATCCATGGAAAATACAATAAGATGGCCCAGATCTCCTGATAATGCTGTCTCATAATGTCTGAAACTAGTAAGGCTATGGGGTGCAGCAGCAGTAAGAAAAAACACCTTAATTTAGCGTAGCAAGACTGTGGGCTTTCCTCTCCACAATAAGGCAGGTGCTGCATTCCTGCACCACAGCTTCTACAGATACTCAAGGAATTCATGTTTCATAAGAAATATTTCAGTTAATGCACAGCTAACTCATAGTAATCTTGCTTAGGTCCAAGGGATGAGCTTGAACAATGGCTTTACCTTCTGGACAAAGGACAGTGATGGTCTGTAGGGCATCAGATGACAATCTGAAGAATTCTTACTTAGGAGACATAAACATTTCCCCACATTCAGTCATTCCCACATGTCCCAGCTAACAAAGACAATATAGGAACAAAAATTTAGTAATGAAGAATGAAAAAATATTCAGAAAATTTTTGGCATCACTGCAAAAACTTTTGTCTGACTCCAGCCCCTCCTCAATGAGTCAGAGGGATATTTGGATTTGAAAACTTTCAGAAACTTGACTGTCTGGCTTCCTGACTTCCTAGCTACTCTTTCTGCTGGTCTGTAACACAGCAGTCCGCTGACAAGAAATGTTTTTCACATATATCCATTGAGTGGAAAATGCTACATGAATTCTGAGTTAATCCTTCAACAGTTGACAGCCATGACCAATTACCATTAGAACTTGTCCCCATAGATCACACCCTAATTTAACAATAAACGACTTTAACCTCGTATGTCTATTTGCAGTGATTTCCAGAAAACATTGCTAACTGTAAAGGAATCCTCCCGTGGGTTAAGTAATTACCCTGGAGAGGTAGCTTTCACTCTTCAACAGCAGGAGCAAATGGCATTTGTAATGAGCTGGGTATAAATAACAAGTTGAATGCTGTCAAGCATCAATATTTACTCTGCATTGGATAGAACCACTAACTGAATTAGAAACTTTGCAGCAAGGGGCTGGGTTTGCATGCAATTATGACATTCTGATGCCTTATTAGCTTTCTTAGTACACTATAAATAGAAAATGCACGTTCAGAAATGTCGCACTGAGTGGTGCCTATCTGTCAGTTTTCTTAGATCTTCCAGCAGTACCTGTATAGATGTAAAATTGAAGTTCTCCTTATGTTCTTTGTACAGTCTGAAGTAGCTAGCCACAAAGATAAACAAATATAGACCCCACGCTGAGGCTGGCTTCTCTCTAAAGGCAAAGTTTTGTACAACCATAATACCTCCTTACTGCAAAGAGGTAGAGCAAAGATAAGGATCCATCTGTGAATATCAGCTTGCTGGAGTCAGGGCTTTGCATCTGTATCGCACAATGACATTCCTGTGAAAGTAAAAAAAACAGATCAAGCATTGCAGAGGTAATTTTACTGGAAATTCTAACATTTTGGTTGTTTTGCTTGAAATTAGACAGTGACATTAGATTGCTTATGAACCAAAAGTTCCGTAGAGAGCAGTGTCCATCAATTTCATTTTGTCATTAATACCAATACAACATATTGATTTTATGAATTTAACATGAATGTTCACATGCAGTATTAAAATTATTTAATTTCAAATTTTCAATTTAAAATTACTTATTTTGTTAATTTTTTTTCATGAAACTTTTAAACTATTTAATTTGATCTTAAATGTAGCCCTTACTATTTTGTTTAGAGGCATTATGTGTGGTGTGATATTCTAGAATGAAGTTTTTTCACAATAGTAGAACAGTGTTTCCAAAGCTGAAGAACATTATACAGTGTAACTTGTGTTTGAAAAATATCACATGCTCATTAAATCTAACCCTTTCTCAAAATGTAAGATTATGTACCAAGATTGTAGCATTTCCTGGCTGAATTTTTTCCATGTGTTTTCAGAGAATGGTTTCTTTTTCACTCTGTTAGTTTTCAATGACTTATATAGGTAACTGCTGTATTTAGAGAAAATTTAGTTCCCACACTGCAGTGCCAGGTAAATGTTGAAGGAAAGGCAGGGGGGAAGGAGGCTGTGTGGCCCTATGTTCAGACATCACACCACTCGCTGGACCTACGTCACATCAGACAGGGCTGACTGCATGGGTCTATAGCTCATTTTGCTCGCAGTTTCATTAAATTCACAGGTCTACTGTGTGTATCCATGAAGCAGTTCAAATGCATATTATTTATATAATGAATAATAATTTGACATGGATTATATCTTCATCATTGCCAGTTTTTAATACTATGTTTTTGGCAATTTCACTGGACACATGAAATGCATAATGCATGCATAATGTGTTTTCATGCATGCATGGGGTGATACTTTACAGAAGTTTAACTATCAGAGGCAGCTTATGTTTTGGGGCCCTCTGAGGCAGATCCTTTACTCTCTTAGGAATGGGGACATGGCCCTTCAAATCCTCCCTCCTGGTACTGGCAGTGCAGAGACTTCTTCCTAACGCAGGATGTCCACCTTGTTCCACAGGGGCACTATTCCAAAGCTGTACATTCCACTTTCTCTTTTTCCTCCTCTGCTACACTAAGGCTGCCTGCTTTGGACTACTCTAACATGTCTTGTTTTTCCAGTTCCAGGTCCTCCTGCTGGTGTTAAAGCAGCTGCAGCTTCGGCCTCCACTGTCTTTGTGTCCTGGCTCCCTCCCCTCAAGCTGAATGGCATCATTCGGAAATATACTGTCTTCTGCTCACATCCCTACCCCACAGTAAGTCCCACAGGGCAAACACAGAATAGCAGCACTGAGTGGTGGGGCTGAAACTGTGTGTCTGTGGGTGCTTAGTGCTTGAAGCTTTCCTTGCCGCTTTGCCTCCTAGCATTTGTTCTTTCCCCTGAGTAAGGGTCAAGAGAGATCCTGGGGCTATGGCGTGACTGGGAGTTGATTTGTGTTTGTTCAAACCTCTAAAACTTTTGTATTACTTAAAATATTATGCAAAGTGCTGACTGACAAATCATGTCAAAGCTCACAACTGAATATCTTTTAGCCATGGGGTAGTTTTTAGAATCTACTCGGACTCGGTGACCTTTTACTGGACTGTCTGGAAGCTATGTAGCATCCTGTTATAGCCAGAGGCATGTATTTGTATACTCAATTGCTGAATCTAACTTGTGTTTTCATCTAAGTTCCTACTTTTTTGGCTTGGGTATTCATGCGTGAAGGAGCATAATAACTTATGAATGAACATATTTGCTTCTGAATAAGCTTATTTGTGCCTCAAGTATTTGCCCTCCCTACGTCTATGTGCTATTACTTACATGAGAAACAAAAGGAAAACAGAATCAAATATGAAGTATCTTTTTATCCCTCTCTGAGACACAAAGGAATCTATAAACCTTTAAACACAAGGGTCAATTCCTTTTTGTAAGTAGCCATGCATATTTATTTTAATAAGCATTGGAAAAGTAATTATTTAATCTTTATCCAAAGTTTTGATTTGATCCAGAAAATCTAGTATTGCAAGCTGCAAAAATCAGTCTTAGTTTGATAGACAAGGAAAATACTGTTCCAGAAGTAGGAAGAGTTTGAAATGGGAAATTTCCAAAAGTGCCCCAGGCTCTCTTTCAGAGCTGGTTAAAATAGGGGAAGACCAGAGAGTGTGTCAACACAGGACCCTGCGGGCAGGAACAGCCTCAACAACCCACTCTTTCTACAAGTGAAATTTAACAGGTTCTTGGGGGAAAACAGGAAAACCAGACTCCATTGATGGCTACATCTAAACTGATATAATTTTACTAAAAACAGGGTTGATTAGTTTATATTTTAAGGCTACTGACTCCCAATTCCATTAATTAATAACTGTAGCAATGCAAACCAAACTCTCTTGAATGTGGCATTTAAATGCAAACATAACAGGGAATTTTCCATCATGGTTAGTACATTTCTATGGTATGCAGTGGATTACAGAGGTTGGAATTTACAGAACTGGACCTTGCTGGGGGTCCATGTGGAGTCCTAGTGTTTCTCCGGGGGGCTGGAGAGAACACCAGGTGGTGCTGCTGGTTCTTGTTAGACCATTGCCATGTACAGAGCTGCAGTGTTTTCTCCTGAGGCTTTGCTGGCAACCATTTTTTGTCTGTTTACATCACCAGGAAAATAAACATCCTAGTATAAGAACTTCTTTTTCTAATACGTGATTCTGTCATATACTGAATTATTTTTTTTAAGCCTGTTTATTGTATGGTTACCTTTTGGACTACCTCAGTGAAGGACAATGACTAAATAGGTACTCTTTTGGAGGCATGGAGCCGTAAAAGCAGACTTTTTTCTTCAAAAAAGCCCTGGATGCAAAACAATGTTTCTAAAAGTCTGACAATTCAACAGAAAGATAGACAGACCCAGTTTTTAAGCATCAGTGAGAGCAGAGGTAAAATTACAGGAAGGTTTTGTCCTTTGCAGATTGCCTTTCACAAGCAGTATGTGCATGTTGAGAATATGTCAAAACAGTACACTACACTTTAGGCACTTAAGCTAACAAGACAGACCTCCACACAAGAACAATGCTTTGATGTTTAACTCACCATCAGGCAAACAAATTAACTTTGTTGTGCAAATTCTTACTATAGAGCACAGCTCTCATATGACACTGACCTATTATAAAATGAAGATTTGCTAATTCGTGCACAATTCGTTTTCCTTGCCTGTACAAAAGGATGCAAGCATATCCTTTATTAATATTTTGTCTCCTAAAGACAGTATTTTTCAGAAATTTCTCTCACCACAAGTATGATTAACGTGTCAAAAATGAGAACTGTTCTCCACTGCAGTATATTCCCTAGCTACAATAAAGGGCAAGCAACGATCCAATGTCATCCTGTTTATCTGTTGTACCCTTAATACTATATAGGCATTATTAGACAGAATTTTGTGTTGTTTATTTTGCAAATATAGGAAAAAATACAGATGTATGTCTTAATGGGTCTGTCATTCTTTAAATATAAGAAACAGAACATACCAGAATTTAAGTTAAAATGCTTATCCTCTATGCTAACTCATATGCCATGTTTCCAGAGTTCTTGACCTCACTTCCTCCCACATCAGTGTCCAATTTCGTGTATGAGCTGGCTTCTCAAGACAACCTGTCATACTCCCATGCTGGTCAGCTTACTTCTCAGTGTGCTTATACCCAGCGTACCAGTAGGACACGCATCACACTCAATCTGCTCAGCCTTCAGGGACGCAACAGACAGTGCTATCAGCTGCAGCACAGACGACCATTCCATCCTGTTACTGTACATGGCACATGGTTTGAACACTGGCAGACAAGGTGGATTAACTCCTAGTTGTCAATGGGAGGAATCAAAATGCCTTTGATAGCTGTTCCAGCACCTTCTGCTCTGAGTTGCAGAGTGTATTGCTAGAGCTTTTAAAAGAACAAGAGAAAATGAGATTTGATGATTTCTGAAAAAAACCACACCATCCTCTTCTTCCGTTCAGTTCTGTACAAAACATTAGGAGGAATCAGTGAGTTTAGATTAAATAAAATTTAGATGGTGGAAAATGCCTGTTAAAGGTCATTTTGACACAAAAGTGCACAATGGCTAGCCAGCCTGGGGAACTAATCTTAGAAAAGGTAAAAAGCAGCACAGAAAGAGGCGTGATGTGTGCTGAGACAAGAGAACAAAGGTTAAAAAGCAGGATTTCAGGAAGAGCTGAGAAAGAATTAGAAATAATGGGGAAAGCAGAGAGATGTTAATAGCTGAGGAAATGCAGACGAAAGATATTGTTTGGGTGTCAACAAACTGTATGGCATCACTCAATCAGAAACCCCATGTTAATATCTGTTTTGCTTTGTTAATTGAAGAAGTGCAGTTGTTGTTGTTGCTGTTGGGGTTTTGTTGGGGGTGATCCATTGGTCAGTCTTTCACTAATAGGAACAAACATATGAAATTCACTTATCCTGCTGTTTCAAACAAAGCAGGTCATTAAATAATGCATCAATCTTCTGCTTTCTCAATGGGAAGCCTGGAGATTAATGGAAAAGAATCATTTAACTCACCATTAGTGAGAACTGAACTATAAAAGAATAATAAATGGAGACTGTTCTCCTTCTCAACGATTTTCCTTTTCAGGACATTGTCAGTCAGTTCTTGTCTTCATTCCACTCATATTAAGATGTAGAATGAGATGTCCTCGCAATTGCTCTCTGATTTCCTGACAGTGAAAGCAAAAAGCAGAATTGTTTGTGCAACTTTAATTAGAAAGTGTTAAAATGTGAAAGACTTACAATACATACAATGGAATAAAATGTCATAGGAGTTTTATTGGAGTCTTTCCCCCATGTAACTCAGGAAACAGCTTGGTGGTGAGCTGTTGTGTTTATTTTTCCCAGAAAGGTGAGCATTAGCTCTACCAGTATTTGATTCCAGTTGTTGTATAAATATTTTGGCTAACTACATTAAAATTTAAAAATTTCTATAGAATAATAGAATTTGGATTGGAAAGTTTCTCTGGAGATTTCCTAGTCCAGTCTACTTACCAAACAAGTTTTATGAACAGTTTTGAACTGTTAATTGATCAAACTGTTGCTAGTTGTTGGATACTGGCAAGATACTCTGCCTTAAACTCACCTTGACTGAGTTTGCAAGTGATCAGATGCCCAAGGAGCAGGAGGAGAAGAAATTCCAGAGCAAGATACTGCTGAAACAGATGAATGGAATGAAAATTGTTCCTACAGAGATCCCAGATGATGCTGTCAAGTTAAGAGTATTAGCTGGGTAAGACAGATGATGAGCCAGAACATACAGCAGACTCCAGTACTGATATAGGGATAATGAGTAGAAATTACCTCATAGTGCAAATCCTACAGTCAGCCCTAGACAACATGTGTCTGAAAGAGTCTTTGAAAACTAACAATTTTTGACTTCTCCAAACTATTTTGAAAAATTCAGAGAGATTAATCTTGGCCTGGTAACGTTTTTGAGAAACAGTTGGGTTTGGAAGATGGGAAGATGAACAGATGTGAAGTAATAATAGAGAAGAAGGAAACAGTCTTAGATTTGGCCAAAACCCAAGTCAATTTACTTGGAAACATAACTGATAATAGAAATTCACTGACATCTGGAATTTTTGGGGGCAAATGGATTTCTGATCTTTTTGATGTTTCTTCTTCTGTGACAAGCATACTCTTAAGCCTGTTAGACTTGTGTATTTGTTTCATTTTTTGATTTTGGTATAAAGCCACTAAGAGAAAAAAACCCGCATGGTTTAACCTGCATTTAGTTTATAAATTTAACAACAGGCATATGGTGTGTGCAAAAGACACTATTGCCATATGCATTTTGTCTGCTCAATCCTGTGGCAGGATACTCAGCAGCAGCCGCAGAAACAGTAGTGACAAGACTTCATCAGTTTCTTGCATCTCTATGCACCTTTTCCTGACAATCTGTAGAGCAATGTATTTAGGGGGAAAAAAATATAGTCTGACTCCTCAGTCAGGGGGTGTTAGAGTGAGGTTTTTCTGTTGAGTGGAAGAAGTGGCATGAATCATATTCTTTCCCCAGCTTTCTGTCCTCACAATTCTGATGACATTGTTTTCATAAGGTTGCAGTGGAAAACAGGCCAAAAACCTTGGTTTCTTATGAAGTCCTATATGTCTGAGATACATTCCCCAGTGTAAATATATGCAGAATATTACAGAAAGTACCTGGAGGATATTCTTCACAATGTATTTCAGATACTCTGTCAAAAGAGTATGCAGGAAACTCTTGGTTGCCTTTTGAAAGAAAAGAGTAATCTCTGCTCTATTTCTATAACTTCTAGTTATCTTAACTAGATCTCTAAAGAACCGCAATTAGCTGTTGGAAATTCCATGTGTTTTCTGTAGAATTTTTTCAGGCAGACAGGAGTTGTTTTGATTTTGCATGGAGTTTGCCCAAATTCAGACTCAATTTGAGACAACTTTTCATCATACTTTATGATCCTTAGTTCCTCTCAGTTTTTTAAATGCATGAATGCAAGACATAGAAAATAAAGCAAAAGCAATTACAAGCCCAAACTAATTTGTTGTTACATACTGCAGAGGCTTCAGTGTTTCAAAGGATGCAGAAAACATCTTAAAAGAAGAGGGAGCTAACTGGCAGAGGTAGATAAACTTACCGTTAAATGGAAGCTTACTTGAAGTTAGCAGAATCTGTAATGTTGAATTTAAAATATATGTTCATTGATTTGTGTACTACAAGCAGTATTTATCACTGTTTCTATACAGTACTTTTTACAGCATATTTATGTTTATTATTCTTTTATATTTATGTAACATAGAACTAGTACATAAACTTGGGATAATTTTCAAAATTTACTTTGAATGGCATTTAAAATATGTCTTTTTAATATACCATATGTACTGCTTACAACTTTTCCATAACTCTTTCACACTTTGTTACCAGCTTTCAGACACAGCATAGTCATTATTTTGGTTGCTTTGTGATCTGTACATTTTTGCCCACCTTAATTTTGTCATGGAGCAGATTGCAAAGGAGGTGTGACAGAGTATAACTGAATTTTTATGTGCCTTATTATATGATTTTTAAAAGGTCTCCTTGCAAAGTCTTACTAAAACAAATTTTATATTGATTTTTTTGAAAAACTCTGGTCTTGTCTCACTGCATAGTTTCATATATGAATATATCAATATAGTCTAACAGCAAGTCTTTCATGCCAACTGCAGTGTATTTCAGCAGCTGTGAATTCATCCTTTTCCATTCTGTACCATATAGAGGATACTCAGGACTAGATGAGGTTATACAATTTATGAGTTGACTGAAATATTTTTAACAAATCTGCTGATTACTTGTGAGTACCAAATGATACAGCAGCATTCCTGGAAGACCAGGAGGTCTTCTGACCTATTTGTGGTCTCTTCTCTATGACACCACATGCTGCTTCCCTGGTAATGAGCCCCAGCAGAGCACAAACTCTTTAAGTTACTAGGTTAAGTAGGCAGTGTATCTTGATGATTCTCAAGCAGTAGACTCCTTGACTACATGGGCTCCCTGGAAGTCCAGGCAGCTGGCCGTCTTCCAGGTTGGATTCCTGGAAATGGATTTTTAAGTATTTCCTGCTGGTGAGTTGGCAGGGAGCTGCCTCTACTGTTTCCAAAATTTCCATCTTGCACTTTCCAACAGTTCAGTCCTTCATTTAAAGCGGAGGGAGGAAGGAAGGTATGACAAAATTTTATATGGAAGCTGCGTTCTGTTGTATGCACAGCTTCTGTTTACAACAATAATACTTCAGTAATACTTACAGCAGTTATCTTGAGTAACATTGAGTAAAAAACAGAAACCATGTTTCAAAACATGAGCCAAAATAGCAAGAATTGAACAACCTATGATAAGATCAAAATGGTATCCAGCCCCACTGAAAACGATTGTCCAGGATTTGTGTTGGTTCCAGTTCTGACATTGTGTCCATCTGTGAGAGTCGTGGAGAACAGTACTAATCCGTCACCTCAGGCAGAGTTTCCCATCTTTAGGGAGTTCACTGGGAGGCCACATCAATGATCTGTCTACTCTGTTCAGGGATGCAGAACTTGAAGTTCATTCTCCATAAATACAGTAATGTATTGATTGCACATTAACCCAGTTTCCTTCCAGGTAGAAACAATTTGTCATAGCCTACATTACTTATCACTCCAAGAAACTCTAAACTGATTTCCAGGAGCAGTGAAGGCCTGAGATAGAGTAAGGTAGACTTTCTGTAATAGCATTGTCCACAAGTGTAAAGATCTGTGTGTTTTAATTTCACAGAATTAAAAACTTACTTTAATTACTGATTGTGGACCTCATCTGTATTGCTGTTTAGGCAAGGGCCCAGCAGCCCTTGCCTAACTTGGCCCCAGTAGTGTGTGGCATTGACTGATGTCTGTCTCACAGCTTAACACTAGCCCGTCTGAAGCAAATTGGTTTTGAAGATAGCTATTTAGAGTAGTGCAAAACTGAGCAAGATAAGCGATACGGAAGAGAGTGGAGTGCTCAATGCATTCCCTGGCTCTCTCCCATTTAACAATGGAGGTAAACTCAGAGGATGTGTGTTCATTGAGAAAAACCTATTTAAGCAACACAGTTTCACTGAGACAGCTCAGGCTATGTATAAAATTGATTGCTCTTCTATGGGAAGCTATAAAATTGCTGTGGGCTGGAAAGAGCAGCATAGGTATCTCTCTTGAGTCCACTTTTGTTCCATGGTTTTATTAGTGACATGGGTAATGAAATAGGAAGAGTGCCTATTAAATTTGCAGGAGATACAAAGCTGGGACACAAGTACAATGGAGACAGAACTACAGTGCAGACAGTTGATGCACTGGGAAACCAATTTGGAAAAAGATGAAAGTTGGTGTAGGTACACACAAGAAAATGGGTAATATAAATAGTCAAGTACAAAAGTACTAGGTTATCTAGCGGTTGGCTAGATTCTTCAGAAGAGAATTTTGAGGTTATTGTGCATCCCGAGTACCTACCCTTCTAATCCTGTTGTGCAAAGCCAAATGATACATCCTGAGCTTGTTGAATATAGGTTCAGAAACGGTATTTGTCAAGACTATGGACAAATATCAGGCAGTCCAAAGGACAGCAACACATACTGTTAGAGAAGGTATTAGACAAAATACGGTTGTTAAGTTGTAAAAAAACTAAGGGCACTGGTGGGGAAAGTGAAGATAAAACTTCATGTAGATTAAAGACTGGTGTAAAGACGAAAGGACTGGCCCATTATCCACATCCCTAATAGACTAGAAAAGAAGATATGGAATTAAAATGTGCCGGGTAACTCAACCTAGATTTCAAGAAAGCTTTCTGATAGTAATATTAGTAAAGCAAAGGAATAGGTCTTGCAGCCTAAAGAGTTGCAAAATCTCCATTTGTTATAAGTCTTCAAAATCACATCTGTCTGAAGTTGTACAGACATAGTTGAACCTGGTTTAAAGAAGGAGGATAGACTTCGGTGAACTCTCATGATCCTTCCAGCCTTTTCTTTAGATGCCTCTTTTTATTTTGCAGTGTGAGGCAGGCAAACTGCAGGTAGCCAATTCATATATGCACACCACCAACCTTCAATGTTTCTTTGTTTTCATTCTTATCTAAATGCTTCCATATTAATTTCTTTGTTCTCCTCCAAGTTTCTTCACATCATTCATAGGATAAGGAGACAGTGATCTTTAGTGTACCTGTTTTACATCTGAAATCATATAAATAAAGTTGTAAGCCAGATACAGGTTTGCTCTGAGTGGGTAATTTTTCAGTGCGTAGTAAATGCTGCTGGTTACCTCTCATCTCTGCTTGGGAAACTCCCTGATTGCTCAGCTTCTAATACACCCTATTGAATTTTCCCCAGATTGAGTTAAAAATGTAACAAACAAACAACTGAAACAAAAAAACCAGTCTGAGGTCTCAGAGTTTGTGCACATTACCTACCTGGCTACTGTCTAAATGAGTCAGAAGTGCCAGGAGATGGCATACTGTTTCAAAATGTACAAAGCAAAGTACATTGGTACAGCTGCCTCAGAGGAAAACGATGCTCTCAGCAGTAGCTAATCCTCAGCAATCTCTTGCTGTTGCCTGGTTTGAGAAGTAGATTGACTCCGCCCTAATGAAGGACTTTGATTTTGTTTTATTCTTTACAGCCCTTGCTGACTTCTTAGAGGTTTGGCTTCTTCTGTGCTTCTTTGACAGTGAGATAAAAAAAGAAGAAATATTAACCCACCATCTGTGAGCCAAATAGAAAAAAGCAGCTATGGCAGATATGAAAAAATCCCTTGAGCAAGCGTGTTACTGCTTTTAAGATAAAACATCAGTATACATTACATATTGTTGTGTGCAAAGACCAACTTGTGACATGGTGATGCTCTTTTAAAATATTTTTTTTTCAATTGTTTAATCATCTCATTGCCGAGAAAGCTCTCTCCATTCTTCTTGTGTAATGAAAGTCTCTGGCATGTTAGTCTAATTGAAACGGCAGGCAAAAGTTAGAAGTAAAATCGATTCTTTGTCATTGCAGCATTGTCAAGTGTTTAAAGGGAGTATTAGCTAAGGAAACAGAAGGTGTATGTTAAAATATCTTTTTCTATAGCAGTTTGTTTTAAGAAAACAATTTCTTTAGTGAAGATTCAATTACTAGATTAAATTAATAAATTCTTTTATTTATATTGGGAATGCTCCAACTGCAGATGATGGTTCACTGTGGGTGAAAGAAAGGAAATGAATGCAGACATTTAAAATGGCATTAGTGTAATTAATTCTGCAATTATTACATCTTTGGAACTCCAGGAAGAGTTCTTCTGTTTTGAGACAGTTTTGAATGCTCTCCTTCCTTACCACATTGCAACCAGTTGCAATCTTGGAGATTATATTAACCAAAGGATTCCATTTCCCTTTTCTAAACCTATGATTCATGTAAAAAAACAGTGTACATTTAAATGGACTGATGATTGCTGGAATGAAAGTTTAGCAGTAAGGAAGTCTGTAATGGCTAGCTGCTCTTACATGTTGTATCATGTCCCGTGTTAACTGGTAGTTCAGAAGTAGCTGCTGCCATGTAGATGCATTAATGAGTGAAGCCTAAGTGCCAGACACAACCTAGCCTGCTTGACTTTCAAATTAACCCCAGAACATTCTGTCTCATGAATTTTAAAATCCAACCTCCTGTGCCATGATCAATACATTAATTTTCATGTAGAACCTCACTAAGATCCAGCCATGGGTATTTGTCCAGTATTTTCTTGGAAAAGTCTCAAAAACATGCTGTAATATTTAACATAATAGAAGTGTTTACCTGCATTGGCTTCTTCATATCAGAAGTGGAAACTCAGTCAAACACTTGCTCAGTAAGAGCAAACTCACTTGGTATAGTGATAGGAGCAGTAAGGTTGTCTACAATGTATGACTACTTGTGTTAAGCTTTGGTAACAGTTAGATGAGGCAAACCATTCTCCACAGGAAAAATTAGCCTTCATGGAGGAAATGGGATATGTTCTTGCAAAAGCAAATAAAGGCACATATATAGAGGCCTGAGAGTTTGGGGTTTTTTAGTTAACAAGCACGTTAACTTCAGATGTTTCCAGCACAGATGACAATGGACACTAGTGTGTTAGGTGGGGAAACAGGTATGTCAAGGGAATAATTCATCCCACTGCAATCTATGTGTTTTAAGTAGGCCAGAAGAACCTTGCCTTAGAAGTTGCTTTCTCTTTGCATGGTCTACGAAGAGAGTCAAAGTGAGTAGTTTGGGTTCAGATGTCTTCCCTGTAGATATCAAAAGTGAGATAAAATTAACTTCTCTCCTCCCCTGGCTATAGGGTATGCCAGCTCAAGAACAGAGGAATGCAGTGACCTATTCAGTAGCTGAAACTGGCTACTCATTCACACTGGAGAGACAGTTAATTATAGCTCATAAACATCCCTTATTTATTTGAAATTCCCTTTGAAGGATTTTATATTCCAGTGCTTTCAGGTCAACCTACCTTTTGAAATGCTAATCAGGTGAAATTGGCCTTTACCACCAGCAGATATTTGAATATCAAAGAGATTCCTTGCACACCTTCTGTCATCCTGAATCAAGTTGAGATTACACTGATGCATTATTTTTAATGCTGAACCCTAGTAAAATCTTATTTTCTACGTCACTAATGTTCTAAGTATTTTTAGCCCACTGTTAGCCATTGCCATGCTCAGTATTGCACAGGGATTTGAGTCTGTATTATTCATTCTAATGGTTCATTACCCATCTATTTTTACATACTAGAATCTCAAAGCATGTGTTGGAAATAAAACTTGCTACAGTGAGCATTGTAATACTGTTCATGGCTGATGAGATTTCTCATCTCCTCCACCAAGGAGTCAAGCTTCCTGTGGAGGATGTGCTGAGGTGCACAAAGCCCACTCCCCCTGCAGGGTTCTGTATATTCCACTGTGCCTTTCCTTGCACGGGTCACTTCAAGCAGAGTCCAGAACATCTCACTGATAAACAAGTACTCCTTAGCAGCCTGTTGTCTTTGCTGCAGCCCGTGGCCAAGGCACTTGAGTGACAGTCCAAGAGTAGACTGAACTGGCATTTCTTCCAGCACTTGTCCTTTCCTGCTAATGCAGCTAAATAGCTGAGATGACCTTCTGCTGGGATTCTTTGTATGGAAGTAATTTTGTGATTAAACAAAACTAAGCTTTGGGGAAATTTGAATAGTCTGCTGGAGAATACAGTTTTATTTCTTGTTTCACCAAAGGATTAAGTCACCAAATGCATGGATAAGAAACACCAGCACAGCAGTCCCAGGTGAACAAAGACATATCTTGAGAAGTAAACCCCAGATTTCACAGCAGATGCAGGACTGAATCCTCTGTTTGGAAAGTTTTGTGTAAAACAAAAATTTTTTGATAGAACTATTGGTGATAAAAATTTGTCAAATGAGTTTATTCAAATTATGCATCCAACCCTGTAAAAATAAACAGACACATAAAAGTTTTAAATCATAAAAAAATAATTTGTAAACAAAATATAGGCACAAATTCACTGAATATAAATTGATTGCAGCAAGTAATTGTGTTTACTCATTTTATTGTCATTTGCTATCTGTTTGAAGCAACTGATACTCATTTGAAGTACCCTGGAGCAAAAATCTTTGTAGCACACAGCTTATCTGCTCTTCTTCAAATGCTGTTTATTTTAGTCTGGAAATATTTGTCTCTCCCACCACAGGTAATCAGCGAGTTTGAAGCCTCTCCCGACTCATTTTCCTACAGAATCCCCAACCTGAGTCGTAATCGCCAGTACAGTGTCTGGGTGGTAGCAGTGACTGCTGCAGGAAGAGGCAACAGCAGCGAAATCATCACTGTGGAACCACTAGCAAAAGGTATGGTGACAGAGCTTTTCCAAGCAATCCAGAACTTCACAGTGCTAATTTTTGCTATATTTGTCACGTGGCTCCTTTATGCCTCATTGCTTACTGAGTGTGGGATTTGTCAGGACTAAGTTCAGCTCTCTGCAAAAGTTAGGTGACAACTCTCAGCTAATTGCCCAAGCTTTTGCTGTAGTCAGCAGAGAGAGAATGACATGCCCCTCTAGGGGGTAATTCATCCCACCTACCTTAGAAGGAAATACATTGCTTTTTGGAGCCATTTTTATCTTTTTTTGTTGGGTATGGAGGATTTGCAGATGATCACCCTCCCCTTCTAAATGTGTCTTTTATTTTTTCTTGCCATACAAGATAACTTTTTATCATTCTCCTCCTAGCTAATATCTCTTGTGTGCTCCACAAGTACTGTCTTCTGTATAAAATTACCTGATTAACATATCTAAACTCTGAACAATTGTGCTCAACTTGCATTAGCTTTGAAGTTTGCTGCTGCTATTTCAGATGTGAAGAAGGGATAATGTTCTTCCAGGCCTACATATTTTTTCCCAATTATATTAGTTGTTCTTTAAAAGATAGAGCTTGGGCCCATGAAATCTGCCTTACCTTTACTGTAAGATGGGATGCTTTCAACACTGTAGCACCTTACTTGGGAATAGAGACCTAACATTTTAGAAAGCAAGCTGAGAAGAATCCCATCTGTACTAGGGATCTTCAGACTGGGGTTTTTTTGTTTTGTTTTCCGATCATAAAATGTGTCAATATGGGAAGTGTATTTGTACACAACCCTAGAGTTGCAAAAGCAGATGCTTCTAAGTGATTTCACAGTTTTACAAACCATGTCATGTGGCTAATGATGTAGTAAGGTAAAATGTCTAGTGCTTTCTGATGATACACCTTCTAAAAAGGCTTCACAGAACTTCAGCCACATGCCACCAATGTGAAAGCACTTTCTGCATGGAAGAGCTTATATTGTCACTATTGGGAAGCCTAAGTTTCCTACCTACCTAAATAGTAGATAATTAGTTTTATGATGACAGATTAACTATCAGAGCTATTGTCATGGAAAGCAGTGATGGTGTTTGAAGAGTATTATTTCAAGGCATGATGTAGCTACCTAATACACAGAAACTGCACACAGTGTTCCAGAAGCTTGTGGTGGGAGCTTGCATGGCTTTTTCTTTGTCCATTCTCTAGGCTAAATTTTATATTAATTGAGATTAGTATTTTTTAACACATTTGTGAGAAATCTGTGGTAACTACAATATTGCTAATGTAGATCACAATGGAATATGTAACAGTGTAATGTGTGCACGGTCTAGCAAGGTAAGGAAGTAATGTTGGAACAAGCAGGGAAATATTTACTCCCCATACTTAAGAGTTTTTTTCTGTTGACAGAGAATAATCACCTTTACTTTCTGCTTCTTTCTGCCATTTTTGTTACAGACTTTTATAAATTTTCTTTTGGTTCCAAGAGGTGACCTGAAACACAGCTGAAAAGCTAAAAAGTGTGAAGGATCTGAAAAACCTGGAGCTTTTCCATTGTTGAATTTCTTGTAGGTTAAATTCATACTGTGTTGCAAACATTGATAGACCAGAAACAAGATGTCAGAAGGTGGATGAAAGGTGTAAAGGACACAAGTGAAGGAAGATTTTAACATCACAGGAAAAACAGAGCAAAGTGTATAATTAATATATGATGATGAGGAGAACAAATGGAAACACAAATAGACATAAAAATAGATGCTTGAATAAGTGCAGAACTGATTGAGCAACAACATGGTACAGTACTAATAGACTGAGGATGCAGACAGATCCAGGAATGTGCAGGTGCCCCTGCACATAATGGACTAGAAACACTCTCTTAGGTATTCAAAAAAGAGGGAAGCTTTCAGACAAGATGAACACAGACAAATGCAGAATTTGCAGGTACCAGGGTTCATAACATCTAGTTATTAGGAAATCAAGTATGTCATTACTCTTGGTTTGCCAAAAAATAGAGGAGCTCCAAACTGACATGCATGTGCCTCAGCTGTACAACCTTACCAGGAAATGGAATTAATTCTATCTGCTACTGCAAAATTTACTTAGTGTGATGTGTGATGAAAAATAACTGAACTTAAAATTAGGTTGTATGAAAAGGCAAGGGGACTTTATGGGAAAAGAATTAATTAATTCAATATAGACAAGCCAGCTTTATTTTGAAGGACTGTAGAATGTATCCAGTCCATATAAAGTCTGTATTAGGTGATGTTTAGGACAAGTCTTTCCTACATGTACTCAGGACTGAAAAGTGATGAACTATCAATCCATTTGTAGAGGCTGAAATGTGCACTAGGAATTGACGACCATTTTATGAACTTTGTATATTGCCAAGTTAGAAATTATTGTATCATGTACAGTGTTTCCTGTATTAATGCATCACCGGGCCTTTTACAGACCTGGAAGAAATTGGGGGTCAGTGATAAGAGCAGTGAAAAGCATGGTGAACAAGCACAGGTAGAGCAAATAGCCTTGAAGTCTTTTCTTAGCCTGCAGTACATCCAAGGCGTGTAACACATCACGGGGTTTGACGCAGTTGTAGCCTCATTTTGCCACAAGTTCCCAGAGCAAGGATATCCTTTTTTTCTGCACTTGTTCTAGTGTAACTGCCCTAGTAATAACACCATCATAACAGCTAATGAGAGTTAACTTTGAATTGAATTATGTCAACTTAATTGTAACCACTCTAAGAACCCCTTTGAGAACAAAGAGAATGTCTAGATAGAGGTTTGATGTGAAATGGATAGTCCAATTTAAATGAAAGCTTAATTCAAGTTAACATTTCTATAATGTTTCTGTTTCTCAGAACAGATTGTTATTCTCTGTAATTAAATGAAAAAAAATAAGAAAAACCACAACAAACATAAAATAATCACAGCAATGAAAGTTTTATCTCTACATGTAGGCTATGACACCATTCTGTCCTTCTCCTCCAACTCCTCCCCCCGTGAAATTGTGATTCTTGAAATTGCTATCTTGAAACTTGTGATTGTATGCTACCATATGTATTTGAAAGATAGAAAATGTTTTATGTGTCTTGTTCCTCTTACTTCATGACCGTAACTGGTGGAGAATGGTATTTGTCAACAATATGACTACAGCAGATCTAGACCCCTGGCAATCTGATCCTCCGGGGAGATCTCTCATTTTAATGTTGACTTTCCCCTGTTCTTGTAGACTACCTGAGCATTAATGTAGAACATATTTGCCTCATAATCTATGTTGCTTTGTATGTTTAATGGCTTCAAACAGCATATGGGGTCCTCATGATGGTACACACGCCACATTGGTTTGTTTCTTTCATCATTCATCTTACTGGGATATACAGGATATTCTCCTGTGAAAAACTAAATGAAAGAAATGACTGACTCATGATATGAACTGGTGGCTCTTGTATTTGGATTAAGTTGGGTTGCGGTGAACAGTTAAATCTGTTCTTCAGCTTCCATATACATTTTGCTTTAAAATTTGTATCCTCTAGAGAAAAAGTATGATACAGACTCTTGCAATGAATTTCTGCCTGTATTTTATTCTGTGACAGTAAGTGTAGGCAATGAGATTCATAATTTAAACAAACAATCATGCAGAAAACCGTGTTAGTGCAGGAGAGTGAGTGCACTGTTCTGTGAAAACACCTCTTTATCTTCAGATAACGATTGGACAATATGAAAAAATAGGAACAGACACAGCCTGAATCCAGTGCCATGCCATCTAATTTAAGGCTGATGGGTAGTCAGTGAGCATTTAGGAAGCTTGGAAAACAAATCAGTAAACACTGCAGCCCTGCAGCTGGATTCCCCACATGCAGGGTAAACTTCTCTTGGGTCAAAAGGGAGAGGTTTGTGACATTCAAGGTACTTTAACCTCATCAATGCCTGCTAGTGTCTCAATCCTATTGCTATTAGATGAATTTCACTAGGCTTTTTTTTTTCCAGGTGTTTTTTTTTTTTATATCTGTTAGCAGTCTCAAAACATTGTTAGAGGTTAAACTGTGAAGAAAATTGGAGTTAAGAATTTTCATGCTTCTTTGTCATCTCTTTTAAACACACAGCACATGATAGGGCTAAGATAGCATATATAGAAAGCTGTGGGTACTTCCACTAAAATAGTGCAGAATACTTTTGTAATGTTCTGATTTAGATTATGATCTGCGATCTTACTACTGGCTTAGTCTCCTGCAATGTTTGTGTTAATTCTACACATCCCCACAATATGGGGAAGACTTGGTATTGAAAGCCAGGAGCCACAACATAAATGTGTTTTGGAGATCTGTAATCCAACCTATCCAATTTAAGGAAGAATTCACTGTTAAATATTTTTTTTAAATAAAGTTATATCACAGAAGGTTTGCTAGCAGTGTTGGAGTCATGCTGAAGGCTTCAGCAGGATCCTGCATTACACATGCTTTGTCCTAAAGTAACTGACAGCAGTTGGAAATAGCTGGATATTTTGAGATGGGAAAGCCAAGGATTAAAAAATAGTTAATTTAAAATGACATTTCCCTTATGTTGCAGAGGGAATTCTGCATGGAACAGAAATTCCAGTTTCTAGGCCCCATTGGTCAGAATATGCTGCAGATTCTAGGAGCAGTCCGGATGCTTACAGATGTTTTTTGTAGGTAGACACTGCTCACAGCATCTCCTGCTGCTTTTTGGAGATGACATGAGAACTATTAAGCATCTCCTGCAATGAAACCTGCCACCCCTGGGGACAAATTAACCTTCTAACTCTAACTTCAGTGAAGTCAGTATTTCATGCCCCGTCTCTGAGTAGACTAACCATTTTTCTGGTTTAATTTGCTTGTTTTCTTGCTAATTAACCCATGACTTGTGGGAGTGTTGGCCTGTGTAATTCTTTTCTGGAAGATACTCTCTAGGGAGCACCACAGTGGAAAACAAGGCTGTGTCATGAGAATTACTGACTGACCAACAACTTTGCATCATTCTGGTGTATACCTCCCTAGGGCAGCACAGGACAGCCTTTTCTACCATGGCTGATTATTGGAACTGTCAGAAGGAGAATGCCAAGATTCTTCAGCTGCTGTTTAGCCAGGACAGTATATGTCAATGCTTTCTTGTTAGCAAAGGAATGTGGTCCCATTACCTACTCCTGATTGTGTCAGTTACCTTAAATCTTAAAACAGATAACTTCTGTGTTTTCAGTTAAAATTTTGTCCTGAGAAAAAGTTATTGAAAAGCCTAGTCTTCAGCAACACTTGAATAGAACATCGACAACAAAGTCCAGACTGATCTACAAAATAGTCTTTGCTTTCATGAATATCACAATTCCCACTGCATCCTACTGAATTAATTCCCCTTAGTTCTTCAAGGCCTTTTCTTTTATGCATGCTTCAGTTTTTGTTTTTTGTTAGATTATTTGTCATAATTATATTTGATGCTAGGTCTTATTTTCATGTTGTTCTAATTGGTACAAAATGGATTATTAAGTATAAATTCTGATTAGTGTACATGACTGAAGTAGACCAAGATTAAAAATTCAGTATTATGTGCATATGTCTTCAGTATGTGCCTTTGAACTGTGCATTTTGAAGCCATTTCTATAAATTTTTATATTTTTATTTCTTTTTTTTTTTTAGTAATGTCTCAGAGTGAAGCTCTAACACAACCCAAGTGTTTCTTATATATACTGGAACTAGAGGAGTGACTTTTTTGTTGATATATTTAGGTCATATGAGAGCTAACACAAATTAAACTGACCTAAGAGCTTTTTCATGTTTCTGCACTTCAGGTGGAGTCTCTGCAATGTACTAGCATGTTCATACATGAAGGACTATTTTGCTTAATACCATAACTATTGTAACAGTGATGTACCAATAATTTTGCTTTTGAAAGGTACCTGTCTACTGTGGACACTTCCTTTGTAGAGGAGTATTCATAACTTTTACCATGAAATATTTAAAAATGAGTATGATAATTGGTTTTGCTCTTTTTCTCCATGAGGAATCTTCCAGTCCTTTGCCTTATCTTTTCTAGTTACTTGTCTTCCAGATATTAAAACTATAATATTTGTGCCTGAATAAATAACTGATATTATGAGTTAAAAGAAATTCATTTCCTAAAGGCACATTTTGAAACAGATTGGTTTTCCCAGTTTCATTCTGTCTGTCTGTGTTTCTTTTCCAAGGGTTTTATGAATGAACAACTCATTTCAGTCTTTATTGCTTCCTCTTACTCAGCTCCTGCCAGGATTTTGACATTCAGCGGTACAGTGACGACTCCCTGGATGAAGGACATTGTCCTCCCTTGCAAAGCTGTGGGAGATCCAGCTCCAACAGTAAAATGGATGAAGGATAGGTAAGCAGCAACTAAATATATAGCTCAAATAAAGTCTATTTCCTTAAATTCCTGAGGGTTTTGATGCAAATGATCCTGGCTGACTGTGTCAGGAAGAAGGACTGATTGCTGGGACTGCAGGCACTCAGAGTAGATTAGGAATTCAGAAATTCCTTGAATTAAAACTAATTGACTGTGATGTTTAGAAGGTATCAAATGGGAAAAAAATTAAGAGGTACCAGTAAATTTTCAGAATCTTAACACCTAGGATGTCAAGCACACAGAACAGTTTTAGTCTGAGGAAGCAAAATGTCAGATGCATTGAATTGTACTATGGAGTTCAACATCCATGTTCTGCACACATCTTGATTTCCATTATTCTGATCTGATCTTCAGTTTCAGAGTTGGACAGAGACACATGGACACACATGAACAAATAACTTTCATCTGAGCACTGTGTAAGAAGTGATACTGCAGTGCTATGAAAACATCTTGTGCATTGATACAAATAGCTATGATTTTATGGCTGAACTTTTTGTCCAGGAACAGCCTTTTACTCAGATTTTTATGAAATAGCACATAGTTAAGGAAGGAGTAAATTTCCATTTTCATTAAAGTTTATGCTTTCTTTAAGCAGATGGCAGGTGTTTTCCAACAGAAAATATTCCTTTACTGTTTTTACTGATGAGGACAGACACCATCTTCCTTCTTCTTCTTTCCATTCTTAGTAATTTAATGAAAATTCCAATTCTGAGTAATTTTGATTGTAACTTCTTTAATGTATGCACTTTGTTTCCTGTGAGGTAGTAACGGGACACCCAGTCTAGTGATGATTGATGGGCGACGAAGCATCTTTAGCAATGGCAGCTTTGTCATTCGTACTGTGAAGGCAGAAGACTCTGGATACTACAGTTGTGTGGCCAGTAACAACTGGGGATCAGACGAAATAATTTTGAATTTGCAGGTGCAAGGTAAGACTCTTGGATCTATCTCATAACTGTAGCCACATCTATTAACTACTATGCCCGGGTAATGCACAGGTGTCTCTGTTTGCAGGTGTATGTAAAATACCAGTATTAGTATTAATGTGTATTAATGCAAACTTCTTTTTTTCCAAATTAGTAAATAAAATATTATGCAGGTCATTATGACTCAGCCATCAATATTTAATGTTATAGCAAATTATTTGCTTTGGTGGAACAATTCACTGGCCATTAAGTCTCTACACAGGCTTTTGTAGTATTGTCAAATGAGTGTTGTCATTTAGTTACTGTCTAGGTCTTCACATAGAAGCTACTCCTTTGTAGGCTTTCTCCTTACAAATAGTACAGGTATCATTTAAATATTGCAAAAATCAGAAAGAGATGAAGGTATCTTCTGAAAAGCTATCAACAGAAATTTGCTTCTGTACTGGGACCTCAGACCAAAACTTTATTATACAGAATTTTTCTGATGGTGGATATGAGGAGGCATTTCAAATGAAATATCATTACAACTTCACCTAGCATATCTTAACAGCTACTTCTTATACACATATTGAAATGTAGTTAATATATCCATTACGTTGTTAATATGTATAAAAGCAATATGGGAATATACATTAAAAGTAATGTGAAGCAGAGAATATGTGTTCACGTACCAAGAATGCACTATGCAGGAGATTTCTTTGCTCACTTATGCTAAAGTGGATATCTGAAGAGTGCTTCAAGTGGATGCAAATTGTTGCACCAGAGGGAGGCAAATTATTAAATTGGGAATATGGGCCATAATGCGGCCAGTCACTCTCCTGTCCTTTGAAATGCAATCTAAATTTCTAATGCAAACATACAGAATGTGATTGTTTCAACCGCAATGCAACTATCTATGCATAAAACATTCCTCTAAGCCTTGAAACAAATGCCATAGAATATATTGAGTTACCTACAGTCTAGCAGGGTCTAGAGATGCTCTTCTGCAATTTTTGAGGCATGACCACAACAGGAATTATGGAGAAAAAAAAACACTACCAAACGAAAACCTCATACTTGTATTTCACTAAGAACTTTTGTAATTGCATATCTTGTTGTTATTGAACTGCAGTAACTCAAAGCAAATCAATATTACTTCCATGAGGGACAGAGAAAGACTGGCATTTAATGTGGGACAATCATAGGGTAAAGCTGTGATGAAAGGTTATACATTACATTTTTCACAGTGTAGTATCTGCAGTCTCTCTGTGTATTCAGCCATGTCAGTCAGAATAATGGAACAAATCCACCTAACATAGGGTTTTTTTCTTTAGAATCTAAACTGTCTTTTTGGTTTTCTTCAGCTCTGTTTATCTCTGTGAGGGCAGTAAAATCACTTCTGTCTGAACTAGTCTGTAACTGTAAACCATTATTTTGTGATGTGGTGACTTCAGTATGAACTGCAGCCAGGAGCTTTTCCTGGAGTTTCACTCACAGGTAGAGATAGCCCTTAAACAGAGGCAAAAACAGGCAACATCCTCTGACATCTGATGACAGGACACAACAGAGAATTTGCAGCTTCTGCCCTGCTTTGCTTATGGGCTGATGTCTGTCAAGCAGTAACTAAAGCAGGGAAATAGCAGTTCCTGACTACAGTAGCCACCAGCGTCAGGACACCCTTCCCACTCTTTCAGTGTCAGTGACCAGAAGAGGTGTGACTACCCTGGTGTTTCTCCTCCCTTGGTTCCTAATTCCCTGTCCTAGTTCCCATCCCTGTTATCACTACCCTGGGGAAATTGTTGGGATACAGCACTGCTCCGCTCCCCATTCATGCTGGATTTTCCTCTGAAAGAAGTATGACACTGAGCATAGGATGGGGGATGAGACCTCTGTCTTATTCTTGCACTGTCAGGAGAATCCATGAGGGTCCTATGTCCCACAGTCTACACATAGCCATAATGTTTATAGGGAGCAGCAGAAGTGTTTCCAGGACTGTTCATCTTTTACTGATAGAGTTGTGTCTTCTTTATACCAGTGTCCTCAGTGAATAGATGGCATGAGGAAGAAATATGGATCTGTTTCTGATCAGAGATCTACCTCTGCTACCTAGCTAGCATTCACAGTTACAGTTGCAGAAACTCTTGGTATGCACCAAAAGTGCATTGGCTGGGGTTTTTTTTTCCCATAAGAGCCTGTAAAAACATGCATGAGTGTGGCATCATTTGCAAGTAGACATCTATTCCCACCACTAAAAATTCAGCTTCTCCCTAAAACAGAAATGAAAACTAAAATGACATATAATGGCTCATATGCCATTTAGGTCTGACAGGGCAGATGGAAAAAAAAATCAGAAAAAAGCAAGAGTTAAAAACTGAAAGACAAAATTGTGTAGAAAATTAAATGTAAAAAGTGAGAGGTTGTGTGCTCTTTTCTTTACCATAGATGTCACCTAAACAGACACTTTGACAGAAATCATTTGCATTTTTTGCATCTCAAAACAGTTATTTGATAAATGACTGTTAGAAGGAATTAAGATCATGCCTAATCATTTAAATCTGCTTTCTATTTTTAACCATTTCTCATCTAGTTCCACCCGACCAGCCAAGACTCACTGTATCCAAAACTACATCTTCCTCTATCACTCTTTCCTGGATACCTGGAGACAATGGCGGCAGTTCTATCCGAGGTAATATAATTCAGGTTAATTGCAACTTACTAAATTATCATATGTTGGTAGCATAAGTATATAATTATGAATGGCTACAAAAAAAGAAAAACAAAGCAGTCTGTATTGCTGCCAGTGCTTAATGTGCACTACCGTAGTGATAACAGCTTTCAGTTAATTGCAGTTTCTCTTTGTGGTGGTTTAATCACAGATTTAATCACCTTCTTCCAGCGTACCCTCAGCTGTTATGACAGTTATTCTCTCTGATTTTCCAGACGTGTAATCTCTACCCATTCATTTTTGAGGGTGCAGGTTCATCATCTGGTATTTGTTGCAGATTGAAGGGTATTCAGAGATTTCTATCCCTTTCTTTTCCATTTGAAGTGATCATAAAAATGGTATTTAAGCTGTTGTAAGGGTGGGAAAAACGTGTTGCCAGGTATCTTTTAGTCAGGGGAGAGCTGTATGTCTTCCTGCGTGTGCGATTTTTCACATTTTATTAGGTCTTTAAAATGACTTGTCATATTACCTGCAAAATTTGTGGCTTGTGTCAAGCTTATTGTTGCCATATGTGCTTTTCTTCCAGGTTATATTTTGCAGTACTCAGAAGATAACAGTGAACAGTGGGGTAGCTTTCCCATTAGCCCTAGTGAGAGGTCCTACCGTTTAGAAACACTGAAATGTGGCACTTGGTACAAGTTCACTCTAACTGCTCAGAACGGCGTAGGGCCTGGGCGCATCAGTGAGATCATTGAGGCCAAAACACTCGGGAAAGGTATGTTGATTTCCATCCTCTTTGCTCAGCTAAACCTATTACTTTTTTCAGATGTAGATCTTGGTTTGATGACTAGGATATTTTATTATTATAGACTTTGGAAATTTTTCAAATGGTGTCCATGCA
The DNA here is from genome assembly GCA_013400935.1 of Turnix velox. NCBI lineage: Eukaryota > Metazoa > Chordata > Aves > Charadriiformes > Turnicidae > Turnix > Turnix velox. The sequence continues at coordinate 252,924 of VZTY01034391.1, forward strand.
ACAGGAGGCTGTTGCTGCAGGACTTGAAGCACATACGTACTGATGTTCCTTCCTTCTTTCCTGAATAAGTTTTACTTAAGATGAGTTGGTAAATATTTTGAAAGAAGATGGTCCCATTATCATAAGCTATATGAATCCAAACTTCTGCCATTCCCATTAGGAAATTGTTTTGTTTCTTGTGAAAATCCAGGTTTTGTTTGTTTTGATGTTAAAATGTGGAGAGTATATTTGTGGATAGAGGAAATATCTCCTATCTGCTCCAAACTGATATTGCAGGAGCCATTCAGGTAGCAACCTATGAATAGACTCTCAAAAATAAAGGAAAGTTATTAATAAAGCTGTGTAAGACAAAACAGCCAAAATCTGTGGAATTCTTAGATATCTCAGAAATTATTTCTGTGGTGAGCATTTCATTTTACTCTCAGTGGCATAGGGCATGCAGTGGCATGCAGTAGGTGTGATTGGTATGACTTGGTGAAGTTCAGGAAAGGCTGCAGATCAGCTGAGTAAATGCAGAGATTGTCAATAATCAGGGAGCACAAACGATCAGCTGACCTTAAAGAAAGGGACATTTAGAGAAGCAGAAGTTGAGTGTTCTAGTTTTCTTTGCATAAAATGTGGGGTTTGCACATGCTTCAGATAACACCCTAATGGTTCATGAGAAAGCAGATCTAATCTTCTGAGTTTCTCTGTGCCTTGACATATATGCCTGGAAGCTACCTTTGTTGCATTTACAGGCAGAACCAGGCACTGTGTGATTTAGAATGCTCAGATCATTCCCACTCATATGACAGGTCAAGAAGCATCTCTGTCCTCAGCTTTTAAAGGAGTCGGTTCAAACAGCTCATAATACACAGCAGGAATCCCCAGTTTCTTTTAGATTTCTGTAGAATTTATAAAAGAGAGTACATATTGGTACATCTTGTCAAGGCACAAAAATGGCAAAAAGAATCTCCTTTGTTATCCTTTATTACATGGAATAAAAAAGCACATTATAGATAATTTTCATCACATTAGGTGTAACTTCCAGTAGTAAAAATATCTTGTTTCTGCTAAGCAAATGCCAGTACTACTTTTAAGTGCTCTATGGTAATATTTAATATAAAGGTTGAAGACCTGTCTTGTCCACCTACTGTCATTGCTTTAATTCTGTGGTGCCATTTTTACTCTTATTACTTCTGTATTGCTGTCAAAAAAATTGAATGTATATATCAACATAAATCAATATTTTGTCCAGTAGTTCAGAAATGGGGGAAAAATGTTGAATATGTAGACACAAGTTAGAATTGTCCTAGAAATAATACTCATCATTCTAATTTTTGAGAATACTCACCATTTCACTTGATATGTATTATTGCTTCTAGAACCACAGTTTTCAAAGGAACAAGAGCTCTTTGCTAGTATCAACACGACAAGAGTGAGGCTGAACCTGATAGGGTGGAATGATGGTGGCTGCCCCATCACCTCCTTCACCCTGGAGTACCGGCCATTTGGGACAACAGTGTGGACAACCGCTCAGCGGACATCCCTGTCTAAGTCCTACATACTCTATGACCTCCAGGAGGCAACCTGGTATGAACTGCAAATGAGAGTGTGCAACAGTGCTGGCTGTGCAGAGAAACAAGCCAAATTTGCAACACTTAACTACGATGGCAGTAAGTATATATTTTTCCTTACAAGTCTGAGATACTGATTTTATTATAGTTTGTTACGTGGGGGGTTTTTTATCTTTTTTTCCCCCATAAAACCCTTTTTGAATCTGCTAGCCATGCTGGCAGAGGGCTAACAGTCTCAAAGTAATAAAATGCCTACTGATTTCATGATAATGGACTGCCAGGCAGAAAAGAAAAATGGTTTGTTTTTCCTCAATGAGGAAAAGTTCCAGCACCAAAGTCAATCAACCATGAGAAATGTAACTGTAGGATACTAGGTGTCATTAGTTCCAGTGGTCAAAGGAGCACTTGCTAATATTTCGTGCATTTCTTCCATGAAATTTTTGTCTCCCATAGAATTGGTTCCTGCGGCTATTCACAGCAGTGATTGGCCTCATTGCTATTCCATGCCATGTCCTTGTGACACAGCTCAAAACCCATTATATGACACAACAGACCAGCTAACTAGCTTGCCTTCTGGGAAAGCCTCTGGACAGTGTCCTCCAAGGGCACAGCAATGGCAATGTTATTGTCCCTATTTACAGACAGAGGAGAGTGGAACTAATGGCCGTGACAGATGGCTCTGTCATGCCCAACAGCAAGGCACAGGGGATGAAGGAATTCTTGCATCCTGCCCTTCTGCCATGGGTTACTGCCTATCATGCAAAGGCCACAAAAAGAGGGCAGGAACAAACATGACAATTTGTCAGTCCAGTTCCTATCCTGGCACATTTGTTGAAAGTGATAGTAGCACATTTGTTGTGCTTCTGCTGGCTCTATAGTGGGAAATGGCTGTTTTTCTGGCAAAAAGGCAGTACAGATGGCTACAGATGGCAGTCTCTTGAATTGCTCTAGTGTGAATTGACAGAGCTTTTCTGGACACATGCATAGTGCTGTTTGTTGCCAGAGATATTGGGCTGTGTTGTGCAACCACTTGGCAATGTCTGTACTGTTAAACAACTAGACTCTGACTAGTAAATTCAAACAAGAACTGCTAATTGTCCAGCAACAGCACTAAATTGCTGATTGTTCCTAAGTCTGTGTTGGTCACACATCTCTCTGGCACAGTCTTCTCTCTTACTAACTAACAGGCTTGAAGACAATGCCTATGTATGACTCAGGGAAGACCAAGCCACAGGGACCATTCCTAGTTGGAAGAGTGGGATGTGGATCAAGCAGGGTTTAAATCTCAGCACTTTGCACGTCTTCTAATGCTACCCCAGTCTTCGTACTACGAACTCTCGGAGAAAATTAATGACATATGTCATCAGGGTTCACCCTTTTGCAAATAGCACATCTCCTCACATTTTTCTGAGAAAATGTGTTTTTTTAATCTGTCACACAGTCCTCATATTATTTCAGACAGTCTGAAAAATAAAGATTTTGTTTTAGCACTTCAGAGGCCTACAGAGAACCAAGACAGAAGTAGTAGTTACATAAATGCTGCCATGTCTTGCCAGGTAGACTTCAGACCTCTTTTACTGAGCAGCACAAATGTTGTCAATAATGACGGTTTCAAGTGTTATGAGTTAAATTCTTTCCAGTTAGCCTATCCTTTCTTGGGTATCTTAATGCAGGCATCATCCAAATTTCAGTGATTTTTACATTCACAGTTATTTTTACATATATGACTGGGGAAAACAGTCTTAAACTGTAACTTAAAATGAGATCATGTGAAAATGCAGGCCCAGAGCCTTAAATTCCCACTGGTGTCAGTGAAATCAAATGTATTCTTACAATAAACTTAATCTAAAAGTTTTCAGACTCCACTCTTTGGTTAGGCTGGTTTCACATTCTGTGATCTGCACACTATCTCATTTTGTGTGTTCCTTTATAGCATCTTTAAAAGTGAGAAAATGAAAAATAAAAATATTTGTATCATTAAATTTCTTGGGCCACTCACTGCTTATCACCAGCTAGAAAATTTCCCATTTGTGGCCTTGAAGGTTTTATTTGTCAAACACACTTTGCCAGAACTATACTTTGCCTTAGAGAGGCAGCATGATTTCAAATATTGACCTCAAGGCTAGGAGAAGAAAACATGGATGGGAAAGAAAATTTGAGTTTTCAGATTTTCTGAATTTGTTACATCTGATGCAGAACTAAAATTATAAACTGATGATAATGATTATTATTATAATCACACTGATGTAAAAGGTTTCATAAAGGAACTTTTTCAGTGCTTTTTAAGAAAAAGTTCTCCCTGCAGAGGACCATCTCTCTTTTCATCTTTTCCTCAGTAAGCTTCATAGACTTAAGGCTCTTCATGGTTGGAAATTAGCATGTAATTAGAAATAAAAATTTTCTATCAATACTCCATGCTGAAAATTTTGCTCTTGTACAGAGTGAATTTTTCATTTACAGAAAGCATGACAGTGGAAACTTCTTGCCAGCATCACTTTTGAGTGATGACCCTACCTCTACCATTGATTTGTCTTGTGAGATTACTCCTGGATTCCAGGGGTCATAGATACAAAGATGGTGCTTTGAAGATTAGATAATAAATGTATGAAAGTTCTAGGATACCAAATGCTAAGAACAAGCTTATGAGCTTTATAAGTCTTAACATAAAGCCTCTGTAAACTTTGTAAAAATCTTTATGTGGTTCTTCAGACATTCTTTTTCGACTGCAGTACCTGATTGTTATCTGTGATAGAACTCATAAGAAACATCATAGCTAAGTGTCCTTCACCTTAGAGCTCTTTATGGTGAATTAGGTGAAAAGGTTAACAACAGATCTACGTGCAACTCCTTGCTTTCCATGGACAAATATTTCAGCTAACCATTTTCAACTTACAGATTTTATGACCTTCCTGCCTCTTGTTTTTCAGAACATTTACACTTAATACTTAAGGAGATATTTTTAGCAGTGTGCAGCTGTAGTGTGTAGCTTTGCAAACGAAATTTCCGACTCAGAGATCAGCTACTCAGTAGCCCTGACATTAAATCAGATCAGCTTGGAAGCTGCTCTAAACCATGCTAATTGGCTCTAGCCTACCAGGAGACTTCCTACCATGAAGAACAGTTAGGACACAGGAAAACACTTGCTCATCCAAAAGTCACAAGGTGAAATGGGAGATTCTGGAAGGGCTACAATGCAGGGGAAACTGTAGGGGACATGTGAAATTAGAATATCTATGATGGACCAGTAAAGCAGGATAACAAAAGGCTATGATGAATTGACATGGAAACAAACACTAAAAAAATCCCAAAGTACCTCTTTTTTTCTGAGACTTGATTTTGAGAAAAGATTTCACTTTTCCATTCCTAGCCAACACCCAACATAACAGCAAATGTAGAAATTATGTTTTCTCAATGGATAGCAGATTTAGGTTTTGGTAATTTCTGACAGAATTGCTGAATGTCCACAAATGGATAATGTAAAGGACATATAAACTTGAAGTATGCTTTTTTAAATTAAGCTGGTACTGTCTATATATAACATCATAAAGTAGACACTTGACATAGAAGTATGGAAAATTATAATAATATACCTAAATGCTTGAGGTTTAACTAAAATTAAGGCCAGACTTAATCTGATTTTCATCAAACTATTAAAGAGAGCAAGACAGAAGTTTAATTACTCTTGAACCCTACAGTTCTTAGCCAATGGTCTGTGGGACTTCAATTCAGAGCAAAATTTGGACCTTTACTATTCAGGAGGGTTTTGGAGGACTTCAAGGTAGTTGTTGGTATCACCTTCAAGTTTCCGGAGTTCATTCCATTTCTTCATCTAATAATTTTCTTTGCCTCTAGAGCAGTACAAAAACTTAATCTCAGTGAAGATGAAAAATTGTGTTGTATGTTTATTCCAAGAAATGTAAAAATATAAAAAGGGGGAAGATCTGCAATGAAACAGCAGGAAAATATTTTAAATGCCATTACGAGAAAATTTTTCCAAAGTACCTGATATAGATTTGTATGGTTGAAGCTTTTCTGCTTATCTTCATTTCTTTAGGGAACTACTTATCTCATTATATGTAACCTAAATAGCTCTTCTGAAAAAAGAGAGTTTCTTAGAATTCCACATTTTTGCTGTGGTTAAGGCACTCACATGGTGCTGCATCATATTACTCTTTTTTCTGATACTCTGTGGTACATAATGAAATATGACCGTATCACTCAATGCAGCAATTAAAATGTAAAAAAAAAGCTTGTGCTGTTTTTCTATCTCGCCCTCCTATCATTCTATTAAGTAAGTAGCCACTTTTATGTTGCAGTAGCTGGTTAAAATTGAATAGCTTCCATTGAAAGTCATCACAGTTCATAATACTTGTGTATTTCTACCCATTTTTAACAAACCTGCTTTTTATAGTCTCATTTGTGTTTGCATTCAGCAGTTTAATAGTAATCAGGAAATGAGTGAGAAGCCTTCCATGACTAAACAGGTTTCCAAAGAAAGTGCTGCATTCCTCTCACGTCCTTTAGAAGTAAAGGAAAAAAAAATAATTGAAGAGTTCAAGTTATATATATTACCCGGAAGCCAGGTATATTCAAAATGCAAATATGCCCCAAAATGAAGAAGTGAGCTGCCTGCTAATGCCAGTACTCTGCAGATTCATTTCTCTCATCTCACTCTCAAAATCTGATTGTTTCTACCCACAGTGTTACTCTTCTGTTTTACTGATGAGTACAATGTCAGACATTCTTTAGCAAAGGAGCATCGTGTTGGCTGTCTGAATTTCAGATCAATATCACCGCTGCAGCCCTAAAACATGTTGTAAGAATGTTTCTGTGCAAAGGATTTAGCTGATGTATGTAACAAAAAATGAACATTGTTAAATACACTCCCTGTAAAGAAGCCCACAGCAGAAAGTATCCATGTGCTACAGAGGTGTTATTTTCCCACAATCAAGAGAAATTATATAGGTAGTAATTCTGAGGTGTCTTAAGAGAAATATAATGTTTTATTGTGACTTTAAATTAATTCTAGTATTTGACTGTATAATGGGCATTTCTTTAATCCATTAAATGCACCTCTTCTTGATTTCTGATAATGTATGGGTCTCTGCAGTCAGCAGTTTGTTACCAGTGAGACTGGTTACATGTACATGGCCATAACACATGCAAACATAGCATCAACACTGAATGTGACAAATCCTTCTTAATGTTCTGCATGCAGCTGAAGCATATAACATGCCACACCCCTGAGAACTCAATCTTTTGTCTTCATTAATAGGCATCTAATATCATGACACTGTTTCCAGGTACAATCCCTCCACTCATTAAGTCAGTTGTGCAAAGTGAGGAAGGGCTGGCAACCAACGAAGGGCTAAAGATGCTGGTGACCATTTCCTGTATCTTGGTTGGGGTCTTGCTGCTTTTTGTGATGCTGCTGGTCGTGCGGAGGAGGAGGAGGGAGCAAAGATTGAAGAGGCTTCGAGGTAAGATGAGAACTGTGGCACTTATTTCTGTGTATGCATATTCCCCAAACATGAAAGAACAAGCTGTGTGTGACCGAGCTGTTCAGTTTGTGTTATTTTCCTGAAATGTGTAACAGACATGAGGCAGCAAAGCATATGTGTTTTTAATAGCAGTTGCCATCTGAAATGTAACTCTTGAATCCATTGTTACTATTTTGCATGAGGGAGAAAGAAAATACTTCTCACCTATTGGTGTTTGCTTTCCTTTTTTTTGTTGTTATTTGTTTCCCTAATGAATGATCTTGACAACCTAAATTGTAATTTTTTTCAAAGGGTAAAATTAAATGTTCTGAAGGTGAGGGGATTTCAGTTTTTTAGATGTAAACCGTGATTCATGAATTATAAAATTAAAGTATCCACATGTCAGTAGGCTAGAGAACAAAAGCAGAGATTCTCAGCTTTTTCCCTGTGATGTGTTGTAGCAGACCTATTACAAGAAGACTTTGTTGTTCACTGGCTTCACACTGAAGGTATTTGGGAAAAAGCCTTCCAAATCGTTTACTGAAAAAATAGCTATATGATTGATCATCTGCAAACATGAATAATCATTTCCTAGAGACACCACATTGTTATTTTTATTTTTACAAAAATATGACAATCATATATATTAAAAGCAGGGCCAACCCTTTGTATTCCATCTCATCTGCTCATCTTCCTTTGTGTCTCATTTTGACTTCTGTAGCAAAATTTTGGATGTTTTTGGAAAAAAAAAAAAAAGGTACAGGGCTCTTAGGCCTGGGCAAATTTATAGATCAAAGAGGACAGCTGGCCTTATGGTTCATACAGAGCTCTGGAAATGAGGGCATCTGGATGCTTGTTTAATAACTTTCTCACTGGAAATCTTTTAAGTAATTTACCTCTGTGCAGTTATTTTCATTAAAATAGTAGTGGATTAAGGGTGAAGAGTGCGTTATCTTACCTTCTCAGAAATACTGTGGAATCCACACAGTAACGAGCAGGATATTTTGAACTCCCTAGTTCCAGGAAATGATTGCTGTGCACATTTAGCTTTTCATTGTTAATTTCCTAGTATTAATAGATTCTTGAGTTACAGTCCCTTAAGGAAGAGTGATGATCACTGGCCAGTGTGGCTTTTGCATAACGTAAGACTTTTATTCATTTTTTCCTTTCAAAATACAGGAGTTTAAGAAAAATCTGATCTTCACTTAAGTGTATGCAGTGACAGAGAATTCATCTGTACTTTTGATGAAAGTTGGTAGTATTTAACCACCTTTTCTGTGAAAGTTGCATTTCACTTCTTATCTGAATTTTTCAAGCTCAACATCCCAGCCATATGGTCCTGCTATACTTCTCTAGAATTTCCTGCCTGTACAGGGACTGAAGTTTTGTGTCATATTTTCAGTCTGAAGATATTCCTTTTACATGATGGTAACCAAGTAATTTCCTGATGTTTTTATTGGTAAATGAAACAGATGTATCTTCTTGAATTTTTCTCCATAGTTTTACAATCATTTATTAATTTCAGTGCTTTTCTCTGTCCCGTTTGCAATTTTTCAATAGTTTTCCTCATCTAAAATATAAGTAGAATAATCTGATGTTATTTAATCTTATCTCAGTGAATTTTTTTCAATATCATTAATTTTCTGTTAATTGTAATCTCATTTTTTTAAAAAAACAATTTCCTTTGACATGGCTGATTGACCACAAGTCTATATTGATTGGCCTCTTTATTTCTTCTCCTTTAATTCATTTAACCAAGCTTCATTCTGCTTTTTTCATTATTTTTCTCATTGCCAAGATCAGACTGATAGGAATTCAGTAATTCAGATTGATTTTGTTCATTCTTTCTGAAGACTGATCCTGTGTTAGCCATTTTCTACACTTTCTGGAGATTACTTCAAGTCTTAGTGTCAATCAGAATTGCCACTTGAAAGAATTCCTTAGTAAGTTCTCTGGAAAAATTCCTGTGTGCAAGCTTTTCTGATCACCTAACTAAAAAACAAAACCTTTTCTCTAGTAGTTGTTGTTGTTATTCAGCTTTCATCTGAATTAGCTGTGAAAGTGAAATCTTGTCTTTATCTCTGGATATGTATATCCTGCTGAGGTTTCTTTATGGCATAAGGATCATTTCTCCTAAATCATGGTTGCACCATTAATTTCCCTCTAGTCTACATCAGAAATAATGGTTTCCACAGTGGGACCTTCTAAAAGAATTAGTACAAGATACAGATATAATTCTTATTTCTGTGATTCCAGGAGATGGGTTTTCTTTGAGCCCACTTGATAAAGAGTGGGATTAGCATTTATTTGCAGTACATTCTCCTTGCAGAAATTAGTATCTGTGCTTACAGACAGTGGGCTTGTGTTTCCAGTTTCTATGGGGCAAATGTAGCATACGACCATTCTTAATCCTTTCTCTCCTAGTTTTAGCATGTAGAGACTGCCAAACTTTTGTCTTCCTCCTGTGCTGTATCCACTATGATTTATATTCTCCAGGAGTACTCTATTTATGAAGAAAACATAGTTTTCAGCAAAGCCCTGATTTTTGTCCAGTTTAGTAGTTCCATAGGTCAAGTCCCAAGAAGGTCAATTGACTTCTGGAGTTCATGTGGGCATTCTGTAGTAGCATATATTTAGCAGGGAAATCTGATGACTTACCACTCTTTCTTCTTACTATTAACCTAGCTCCACTACTGCCCTAATAGTTTCCCCTCTATTTTCAAATCCAACTCACCTTAATTCAAGCAGAAAGCAGCAGAATGGCATGAGAGTTCAGAAGTCACAGCATGCAATTTCAAACTGGATCACAGCCCCTGATTTCCCAGGGGGAAAGCCAAACGTGTTGAGAATTTTAAAGGCAGCTGCCCCTGCAAATGAAAGTGAGGGGTTGTCACTGGCCGGGTGCCTGTTGATGCAGTCGTTTGTCAAAGCCACCGTGAGGAGCAGTTTGCCTTGTTGGCAGTTTGCTTGGTTGGGGCTGAAGTTTGGCACTTTCACCCACTTTCATAGCCTCCCAGAGCTCTGCTTTCCCCACCTGAAAGTTGGAAGGGATGCTGGCTCATTTTATAAAGTACTCTCAATTTGCTGAGTGTAGTGCAGGAATGACTCATTACAGTTTGTAGTCTATACTCATTGGTTTGTGAAACTAGCATTTCTCCTCTAGCTGATGTTTTGGATACACTGTTATATTCAGTTGCTTTTAGGCTTCTGGGTTTTGCTTTGGCAAATGTGTAAGATCCCTTGTCTTTTTGAATGTTTGTTTTGGTCCAGCTGTACACTAGCCTGTGTGGCCAGTACATTATTAAGTACAGAAATCCTAATGACCATGATTAATAATCTACTTTAATAATGAGTGCATTTAAACCCTGCTCATTTTTCTGTGATAATTCCTCATTCAGCTTTTGGCATATAACATGATCCTAAATGATGCCTCATGTTGTTTTTGATTCATAATGCACAATCTTCATTGCATGTTTTTAACCAAGAGTGCTTATATGTACATTTGCATTTGACTATGCAGCACACACAGACAATAGTTAGAATATAACTTTTTTTTCAGTTACAGCCTGGAGCACAGTTATATGCTGTATCTCACCTGAGAATGTGTCAGGAAAGTTCTTTGTTATTTAATCCTCTTAGAAAAATCTAAAAAGCAAAGTAAATTCAAGCAACCTCCAACTTTGTCCCTTCAGATGTTTTTGTGAATTAATTGCACAAGTACTCATGGTCTTCAATGAAGGAGGTAGCAAATATATAGTAGCATCTTGTTGGAGGTTTTATGAGGAAAAAAAAAGAGCCCTTTGTCTATTCCTTTTTAAAAATTAACACAAATGTAGCTAGACAGTGGTTTGTTTCTACATGCATATTCTGAATTTTAATGATAGACTATTTAGTAAGCAAGGAAATTGTTGTAGGGGTAGGAGACACAAGAAGTGATGAAAAAATAAAATTATTTCAGAAGTGAGATAGATAAAACAAAGACAGATTCAGTAAATGTCTTGGCAATTTCTGATACATTACAAGTGGCAGATAAGACATTTGAAGTATTGCATAAGAAGAAAGTTCCTTGAAAACTTAGAACTTGGATCTTTTTTCTTCTCAGATTTGCTTCACTTTGTTGCACAAAGGCTGCTTTGTTGATGTGTGATATAGTTGAGGACTCTCGAGTCAGTATTTTTAAGTGTTTAGTGGCAGAAGAAAGCATAACTGTTTTTGCTGAATAATACAACAAAAATTCTGATATTATGTTGATTAGATTTTATAGTAAGATACCTGAAGAACACCAGGTGAACCAACCTTCAGCTGTGTCCTTTGATCTGATATATCCCTGAAAAATTATATCCCCAAATTATTTTATGCTAATAATAATAGCACTGTTATCAACAAGAGGAATGTTTCTCCTTCAGCAGCACCTCATTTTTCAGGGCTGATCCATGTGGGAATAAGCTACTTCTTGTTTTGTGCATAGACTCTCCTCTGAAGACTCAGAAGTAGTTGTGAATTATTGCTAGTGGAAAAGAATTCATATTTGAGAGTAACAAAACAAGTCAACTCCTTATGGACCTCCCTTGCTCAGACCACTGTGCAGTCAGGTTTGGTTTGGAAATGGCAGGCAGCAATTGCTCATCCTGCTTGGGTCTGGCTCCTGCCTAGAGGTGGATGTCAACATTTCGATTTCTTCTTTCCTTTTTTTCCCCTTCTGCACTTGTTCACTTGCTGACCATGGCACAAAGGTACAGAGATCGTTGTTACTTGTTAGACTGTTTCTAAACCAACGGTAGCTTGTACAACTGAGGAGCAGGATTCTCTAGGGGAGAAAGCTGTAATGCAGCAAAATGCATTTTCAATGAAGTGACCTCTTTAAGAGGTTATTTTGTGCTTGTCACTGATCTGAGAAACAACTGTCTTTTACATGGCTGATTCAAATTGCTTACTTCCTAATAATCCATCTATTATGTAGATTTTCATTTTTTATATATTTTCTATTTTCTTCTAGATGCAAAGAGTTTGGCAGAAATGCTTATGAGGTAAGAATAGATTTAATGTTTTTAAATTGAAAAATTTCTGTCAACTATGGCATTATATTGAAAAACTGTAGGGAAGAATGATTCTATTCCTGGATCCATTTTCAAAACAGAAATTTGGACTGCTTTTTAAGAACTAAGACACATTGGTGGTTAAAAATGGGAGAAAAAAAGAATTTGGGGACAGTATCTGGGAAGAAATACAATGGTAAAAATCTGAGAAGTCTCTTAGTAGCAGGTATGTATGTCCATTTGGGCTTTTTTTCTTCTCAGGAAAGTGTTTTCATAATACTTACAGAAGTAATTGCTTTTCAGAGAACATCTGATTAAAGACACTATGTGTCTGGATGCGAATATTTCTGAACTTCACAGTTATATTTATGTTATATATATATGCTAGCTGCTTATACTCAAAGGTACAGAGGAGCAGGTAAATCCATTTATTATTTTTCTGTCCTGTTCCATCAGTTCAGTATCCAGAAATCTAATTCAGCTGTTGAATTACTATTCTGCCATCACAATTCTCTCAAAGATGAAAACTTCATATCTTCAGTGTTTATTGTTTTGTCTGGGGAAAATATTGAACTTTAAAACTGCTGCAGGTATTTGAAAGTGGGATCACCAAGGGATTATTTTTAGGTTCAAATGAGTTTTAGTTTGCTAGAAAATCTTTTTGTGACAAATTGGAGAATGTCAGATAAATTTCAAATGAACCATGCTCTAAACTTCCTCACTCATGATAAACTTGACCTGCTATTGGAAGAATATACTTACCCAAAAATGTGGGAACAGATGGTTTTAGTGCAAATTCAGCTCTACGCCATCAGTCTGCAAATGCATCTGAATAGTGCCACTGATGTTAACAAAATGAGTCATGCAGGTCCCTTCCTATTTGTTGGTTAGAAACGCCTGCTAACAGCAGATCACACATCTAAGCAACTTCAGGAAGATACGCTCTGATTTATTTAGGTGTCACAGAAAACAGCACAGATTAGCACATGCAGCAAATCTGTTCCCTAAAGAAACACAGCAGGGACTGGATTAAACTCCTGGAAGATATAGTATCCCAGTGACAACCATGCGCAACATCTCTGCAAAACAGATGAACATCTGCCTAAACCCTAGTTAACTCCACTAGTCTTACCATCATCTCTGCAAGGCCATTTCAGACTCTCACTCCTTTGACACTCAGAAAACTATCAAACTGCCAACATAAGAGCTCAGTCTTGACCCGTTTTTTTTCCCACTGCTGATGTCAACTTTCAAATTAATAAACTTCTTTTGATAGCCCAGCTGGACACACTTAGATATCAGTCAGGTCTTTAGATCAAAGCTGGTTTCCTAGATAAGTCATCTGCCACTGCTTGTGTTTGCCTTGCCTTTCACTGGCATTGAAATATGAGCAATGTGTCAGTTTCCCCCATCTCATTTACTAGCAAATAATTGTATTTTATTAAATAGTCCTTTTTTTTCTTCTAAAAATGTTAACAAATGAAGGTAGCTTCTAAAACAGTTCTTAGAGGAATAAGGGGATATAGACCCATGGTTGCAAACACATCATAACTTGGGCTTTCAAAGTAAAGCAGTTTTTGGGAGCCAGCTTTCTTCAGGCAAAATGTTCTGTCACTTGTGATAGATCTGTGAAATACCTCCAACTGAAACTTGAGCTATCCGCCCTCACTAGATGTTCCTGAAGATTAAGCACATTAATAATTGAAGGATAATAAGCCTTCTCCAAAGCAGTAGTCACATATTACAAAGCTCATAATATTTTATATCTTCTAGATTTCACCAAAATCTACTATGATAAAAGTATTTAAAAAACAGTGTACGCTCTGAGTTATGCCTTGACATTTTATATTGGGCAGAAAGCAGAAAAGATTATTCCCTGCTTGGTAAGAAGTTGTGAGGGATGGTCAGAGTTTTGTGTACTTTCCCCTTTGAGGAGATTTCTATAAGCATGTGTAAAGAGGATTAAGAATGAAGCTTTGGTCTTTGCTTTGAAAGTCACTGGCTTTGGCTGTGTAAGTCAAATGTCTGGGGAGCAGGATAAGCCCTGGCAGTTAAAAGTTTAATGGGAGCTGCACAACTTGTTGCTGATACCTTAAACTACTAAGAGAAAATCCCTGCTGCTGTACAATCACATCTGGCTAATGTTTCTTTTGGGTGAAAGCATAGGTCCAGCAAAATTCATTGTGACAGTTCACTGTGTACAGCAATCAACTGAGCTTTCTAATTCTGAATGCAAGGGAAGGAATATTTTCTCCTCAAAGACCCTCTCTCAAACTGCTTATTTACACAGTTTAGTTTTCCATGTGTTTTTTACAATCACCAGATTAGACACCAGGAAACTGTGAGGTGGCGCAACTCTGTCTAGGACCTAGGATAACTTAGGGTTTATAGAGCACCATATTTAATCCCTTTATATAACTAGCTTTATAGGTTTAACTCTCTCCTATGCATACAGACAATCACTCAAGTAATTTTTTTTTATTGAAGATATAGAAAGACTATATAACTGTGCACACTATTTTCAAATACACTGTACAGTATACTTCCTCTGAGTAAAGGCCCATTTATCCATAGACTGTACATAAAAGGTGAACACTATCAGATGCAGAGGTCCATGTACTCAAATACACATCTTTGACAGTGGCCAAAAGCAGATACCTGGGTAGAGCAGAAGACTAGAGCAAATACATACTTGCTCCCCAGACAAGCTCTCAGTCTCGAACAATTTGGAGCTCAGAGATTCATTGGGCTGGAGGAAATTAATTGTGTTGCTCACAGACATTTACAAGGTCTAACAGGTGAAAAACAGCCATAACATGTGGTTTAAGCCTGGGAATTTTACAACTTTTAGTTAAGGAAAATATAGGTAGCTGTTTTTCCTCCCTTTAAGAAATGGTCATTGGACTCCTTTTCCACCAGACTCTTTTAATACTTTGATGCCTGAATTTTCCTAGATTAGAAAATGCTTGAGCACCATACTTCAAAAGTACAATCCTAAAAATCTTTACCTTGCTGCCAAGTCCTAGGGCACTCAATTGCCGTTGGCAAGTTGAGCTGTTGTGGTCTGTGGAAAATAATTCAAAATTCTATAAGCCTTAAGCCAGAAAGAAATGGCATACTATCAGCAGCAAACTTCTTGCTACTGCCAGTTCCGTGTTCTGTGTTTCGACACTCCATGTCATCATGCTGCAGCATACAGGAGAATTAATTGGGTCAGTAAGGAGGAGGAGAGGGATTGCACAAGGTGTAACTCTCAAGCATAGTAGGGAATTTTTCTGAACATAGAAAGGCCTTGGTTCTGGTTTGAAGGATCTTCCACATATTTTGCATAAGCTATATCTGGAGACAAGAAAAGGATTCTGAGCTCTCTTTTGGCAAGTGAACTGTATAACTTCAGAACTGCGGAATTGCCCTCCTGCTCTCTGTGGTCCAAGCAATTCTTTCTCTATGGTGGAGTACTTTGCAACAGTAGGAATGTAAAGTGTTCATACTGCTGAAGTGCTTCTACCTCTCACTTGGATTCTGGGGTCTGAGTTCTCTAAAGATGATGTCTGATTTGATCCCTTGTGTCCCTGGTGAGAGAAGTAGAGGGGCAATGATAAATTTGTAACATTCAATTATGCATTTCACAGATTCCATATGTATCTGATTGTATGTATCCAATTACTGTTGGATTATTGTTTATTAATGGAAACTGGACCTCAGAAATTCAATTTCCTACTTGATAGCAGGTTTGTTCTATGATCTTCTACAAGCCCAAAGTAGTCAAACCTTTCAAGGGCATGTATTCAAGCATATTTGGCATGCAGATACCATACCAGTCTCTGATTCTTGTAACATTTCAGCACTTTGAGTGGAAACCAATAGGAAAGTGGCATCTAATCCATGCAGAGATTTTGCAGAGGCTTTGAGAATGTCAGTATGGAATTTGTCTACATTTTAGGATTCTAAATGTCTTTGAAAATTTATGTGCTTAATAAAACACTGTGACTACTATTCTCCACTGACTGTGGGAGAAGTCTAGCAGCCCTTGGGTAGTTCTAATATTTTGCTTCCATAATGATTGAATGAGACACCAGTTGAAGGCTGTCTGAATGTGTTTCAACTATCTGTTTGTACATGACAGCAATGGTATCACCCAACTATCTAGATAAAGACAGAGATGCTAAAGTTTGAGGTAAATAGATAGTCTTAAAGTTGGGAAGCACAAGAGCTGGGAATACAGGAGGTGAGCATCTGCCAGAAGGGTGTACCTGTGTGACTTGCAGATCTCCCTCTTGAATTTGGAGGAGAATTACCAACCACATGAAAAGGAGATTTCTCCTGTAAAAGACTCAAGGAGAGCCTCCTTGAAATTTTTAGGTATGGCTCATCTGCATACACAGCAGGAAGTTAACTATCTAGAGATATGGGCTCATCACGCATACATTAATCTCCTATGTAGAGGACATCAATCAGAGAAGAAGTGAGATTATCATCAAGTACCTTAATAGTCTACTGCTGATTCCATTAACAACAATAATTTCTTGCCAAAGGAGAATTAAACCAAGTGATCTACTGCTACTTTACACTGGAAAATGAGCCTTCTCTTGGATTTTAAAACTCTTTGCGGTATGAGCACTTGGATCACTTGGCTGGTTAGTCTTAACTTTCCTCAGCACCCTTGTGTAAAGAAGTATTTCCAAATGTCTCCTCTTCTCCAAAGAATAACTACATCTAAAAGGGCAAAAAGTTCCTGGGTTTATAGTGCAGTCTCTAGGTTTCTCAGTACAAGCTCTATACTAGAAATGATTGCAGTGCTCAGTTTTACTATCCATTTTCATTTGCTTTTGGTAGACAGCTCATTTAAGAAGTCATTTTCTGGTACACAGACTTCCAAATGATATTGTTTCAATTTGTGTGTTGATATAATAATTGGTTTATGATCTTTTTTAGAATTTCATATCAATCAATTAGAAATAATCTGTGAATGTAAACAAGATTTGCAATTTTAATCTTGGAACATCAATAGAACAAAAACTTTTATTTGTTTTATGCAATTTATTAATAGAATTGCTAGTTATTTGTTTTTTCATTTATCAATTCTAGTGTTATTTGGAATTTATCTAATTTGAAACAATGAAAAGTTAAAAAAATAATTAGAAATCACTCAAGACATCCTTTTCCTATCAGCATGTTTGATCTTCTGGGTACTTCTTCACTCTTATACATGAGGAATGAAAGGCAAGTTCCGTCTTGCAAAGTGTTGTTACTAATTTCATTATATGACAACACTTGAAGGAAACTGAAATTATCAGGAGATCCCTACTGATGAGGAATAGACCAATTCTCTCAAAAATATGTATTCATCTAACTGCTTGTCATGTGCAATAAATTAATACCATGCACTGGGGCTGAAAAGGGGGGGGGAAAGATGTATGAGCATTTTGCTCATTATAGTTATATTACTTTTTGTTTCAGCTGGACAGATTAAAAATGAAGACGTTTGTAAGTAACTTTTCATTTAGAGTGAATGTTAATGTGTTTGCTTCTCTTTTGTTTTCAGCAAGAACACCAGGACGTCAGATACACTTAATAAGCAGCAGCAAACACTGAGGATGCACATAGACATTCCCAGAGCACAGCTTCTGATTGAGGAGAGAGACACAATGGAGACCATTGGTAAACTCATGTTGGGTTTGTTTCCACTGGTTAATGCAACAGACATTTTAAGTGGACTTCCTTTACTCTGTACCTTTTCCCCGCTGCAGACACTAAGAAATAGGTGCTACTAAGAAACTTGTCACATTTGAAAACTGAACTCTTTTCTTTTTTTATAGCTCCCCTTTGAATTATTTGTCAGTTCAAGTAATCTCAGTACAGTATTTAAAATAATGCAGGACATTAGGGAAATTAAGCTGGTAGAAAGAGCCACTTGGCGAAACTGTAGATGAAGACTGGCAGTTTTATGATTTACATTTTGATTTCTCTTTTGACTTTGACTAGAAAGTTGGATTGCTGATACTAACTTATCAGGGAAGCGACATTCTGAAATCACAATATCAGTATTTAGAGATTTGCAACACTCAATTTCTAAAACTTACACTTTGCATATTGTACCCACCTGTTCATGCCAAATGATATTTCAACATTTTGATCAGTTTTCAGCTTTTATTTATCTATATAAAATTCAAATCTAGAGTGTTTCACACAAAAGAACATTATCTGGCTGGCACATAGCTGAACTGTCATAAAAATCAAAATTGTTTGATATCCTTGTTTTTCTTAAAATAATTTAAACACAGTATGTCTTAAATCTCAACAGAGTAAAAACACAACCTGGCCTTGTGACTATGGGTATGCACGGTGGCAAGAACCTCTAGAATTACTGATCTGGATAGACTATTGACTTTTTTGGATCAAACTCTATGTAGAAGCCCATGATAGATGAGAACATAATTAATTAATGAATATAATTAATATGCTATTGCATCTCAGGGACCGTGTGGCCAGAGAGGAAAGCTCTGCAAGGTGAGAAGCACATCTCTGCAACTCCTGTTGCTGCCCACACTGGGGAGAGACAGACTGCTTTAACTCCACACTCTGTCACACTTGCTATCAGTCTGATGGGGAGGTGGCCTCAGGGGAGAGGCTGGAGATTTGGAAATGAGACTTGTGCTTTACCTGAAATACAGACTTCTTTTATACCTGATTTGAGCTTCTCAGTGTTGATCTTTGTGATGCAGCCTTTTGTGCCACACTTCATTCTAAAGACAGCTTATACTTTTGAATTATAGTTGAGCTGAGCAATTGGGGGTAATAGTGGAAATACTGTTAGTGCTTTAACTGTAGCTATGTGATCAGTCCCTTGGTAATAGCCAGCACTCCACAGTGCACTCAGAATAAGCAGGCACTTTGGCAGTCTTTGACATAGTTTACTGCCAAGAGGCTTTATTCCCAACCTGAAAAAGTGCTCATCTTCTGCCAGAGACAGAGTAATTTGATTTCATAATGCTCGTTCTATTTATGGCCTTCTTTGGGTAAAAAATGCTGGTTATGTTACTGTGCAGAACTGTTCACTTTAATGACATCTTCTAAAGTTAAAAAAAGTAATAAAACCCAGGAATACTTAGAACATGTGGATCCACCTTTGCTGACAATTGAATGCGCAGAAGCTCCACTGCTGCCACTCCCCTTAGAAAGAAGTTCATTACAAAGCTATATAGCATAACAGTGGAGGAAGTTCTTGTGGCTTTTATTACTATTATGAATGGATAAAAAGACTGTAAAGAATCCAGAAGAAAGTCTGATACCATGCAAAGAGTTGCTTTGCAATCACAAAGTCAGTGAAAGATCTATTACTGTTAAACCTTCCGTGATATAGTGGAACAAGTTCTTGTTTGGAGTGAGAGAAATAAAGTACAGAGATCACAACTGAAAAAAAAAAAAAAGGGTGCAGCAGTATACCTCTGGTTTTCAGTAGAGATCAAGGTCTGTGTAGAAATTTGGTAAAGATATACTGCCCCATAGGGAAGCAATGGGTAGGAGAACCACACTGCAGTAAAGGTCAGCACATACCTTTTCTCCCAGTCCTTCCCAAGGTCAGGCTTTGCCTCACACCTTTCTTTGCAGCTACAGGAAAGCTCATAGTCAGCTAGACTCACCATGTTGAGAGAAACTTATACGACTCTCATAAACTTCTCTAAAGATTATTTTTCCAAAGTACAGCAGTGAGGTTTGGTGCAGAGAGAACTGCTAGGAATTAACTCTTACCTTCCAGAACAACAAAACACTAGACTTAAGAAGGCTGAGCTGGACTCCAAGCATATTTCCATTGTCTTCACTACAATACACACATTCTTAAAAATGAGCAGCTCCTTAAGGATTGTCTTGGATCACAGCCATCCCTTCTGCCCTTTTCTGACACTGGAGAAAAAGATGACTGCTAGAAGGTTAGTTAACAGCATTACCTAATGGCCTTGTTTTGGGAAGGCATAGGTGATTTCACTGAGGACATTACTAATTATGTTTTTAAAATTAAGAAAAAATTGAATTTGTTGTTGAAAAGATTAGCTGTGCTCTCTGAAAATGAAGTAGGAGAGGGCAGTGTTCAAAAATGTGAGAGAAGGAATTAGGGTCAAAAATAATTACATACAATTTAGCGTTTGGAAAGGATGCTGACTCAGTTGCATATCTCCAAGCTGCAATCCCAAAGACAGACATGAAAATTAAACTTATTCTTTAAGTTCATATGAACTTTGAATTTAAACCCATAGGCTCCAAAGCTATGGGAGACACATCAAAGCCATATTCAGCCCTGGAGATAAGGAGAAGCTGCCACTATCAGTGGTTATGCTCAACTGAAAATATGTCTGGGGATTTGGTGTGAAGGCAAACCCAAAATTTGGTCTTTATCTGATTGGGTTTTTTTACTTACAGATGACAGATCAACTGTTCTGCTCACTGATGCTGACTTCGGAGAGACATCTAAGCAGAAGTCACTGACTGTCACTCACACAGTACATTACCAGTCTGTCTCACAAGCTACAGGACCACTGGTGGATGTTTCTGATGCCCGGCCAGGAACAAGTAAGCATATAAGATATAAGGGTATCTAGAGATAAGAAAGATAAGAAAATGAATACTGCACTCCAACATTTGTATGCTCATGAGGTCTTTTCTTCAGTCTCAAAGTAGAGAGAAATCTATTTAAGTCAGCAGAAAACATTCCTTATGCAATTTGTTTTAAGTGATTCAATATGGTAAAAATTGCATATGCATTTGAAATGTAGGTGTAATTTTAAATTATTCATACCTGGCTTTCATCAAACCAAATGCATACTAGGTTTTAATTTCTATAATTTATCAGGTAAATTAGCTTAATGGATTTTAGTGTCTAATGAATTTTTTTCTTTGTGATCAATCTTTATTGTATTTCAAAATACATCTTCTCTCCTTACCTCTCCATCTGGCAAGAAATTCTCATTATTGCTTTTCTAAGAAAGTTGTATTTCCAGTTTTAGTAATTATGGTAAATTACTTTTCCCAGATACATTTATACTGAGTTATTCTTACAGTGATTTAAATGCTATCATAAATGAATATACTGTTGCAATCAATGATCTTATTTCTCTCATGAATGTGTTCCATATCTATGTAAATGGAAAAGAAAATCACTAGATTGAAGTAATACTTATGAGTTAGGAATATTGCTAAAGTATAGTTCACTAGCAGCATGCTAATCTCCTGGATTATTTCTGTTCTCTGACTGTTGCAGAATTTGTTTACTTGTTTTGTTTGGTAAACAGAAATGCTGAAAAATCAGTGGCTGGAATGTGACTTATTTGAAAAATCTTCATTTTATGTCCATTTCCACCCCTGTCTTTGCTGATGATAGCTGTTCCCATCTTTTCTAACTGACAGTTTTAAGATATGATTTGTTATTTAAACGTGGATTTAACTCATGTGTAAAAGTTTTATCTTTGTTCAGCTCAGCTTTGGAAACAGATTTTTTATTATGTGGTAAAGATCTAATTGCTCCAGTGGACAGGACCAGGTCAAAGACTTTTATGCAGTGTTTTTTATATTTGAAACACTAATGCAGCTTTTACAAGGGCTGGGCTATAATATTCTGGGTGTTGTGAATCTAGATCCACAGCTTTCTCTGTGAAGAGGGGAGCACTGGTCAACTGGGTGGCTCAGAGATTTTGGATCCTCCTGTCTCTGCACACTCCCACTCATTGATTGACTAATATTCTCTTGCAGCACTTTTAAAGCTGTTCTGTAGTTCTTTTGTATTTATTTATAGAAGAGGTATGCTCCTTTGCCTTGTTCGCTTTAGATACCTACAGTTATGTTTCAGCCTATGACAGCAGAACTAGCTCAACAACCGGGACACCAGATGTGCTCTGTTTTCCATCACACGGGCAGCTCTGGAGCTTGCTGCATCTGTAACACAAGAGTCCCTTATGCAGGCACAGCACAACTGGGGGAGAGCTGCTGCTCAGCACATGCTCAGCAGGATGAGCACTGACCTCCTGCATGCACTCCTGCTTCCTTCAAATTGCTGACACAAGCCTACTGATTCATGGGATCAGAGGTTGAGGTTGGAAGGGACTTAAAGATTCTGACTAGTTTCAGCCTTGTGCTTAAAGCAAGGTCATCTAGAGCCAATTGCCCAGGACCAAGCCCAGGTGACCGTATCTCCAGGGATGGTGCCTCCACACATCTCTGGGTAATCTGTGCTCAGTCACAGTGACAGTGCTCACCTTTACAGTGAAGAATTTCCTGATTTTCAGAGGAAAGCTCCCATCTTTCACCTTGAGGCCATTGCCTCTGGTCCTGCCACTGTAAACTGCTGAGAAGAGCCTGGCTCCATCCTTTTTGCACTTTCTTTTCAAATATTTATATATGTTGATGAAATCCCCTCAGTCCCTCTTCAGACCAAGCAGCCTGAACTGACAGGTTTCCCACCAGCACTCTCCTTCACATCTTCCCTTAGAGCAGGCACAACACTCTCTTCTGGCTACATGACAAACACATGCCAACTTTTCACAGCTGGTACAAGTATTGGCTTATACTGATAGGCTGTTCGTATCGTGCCAAGTGTGGGTTTGAATGTTATCCACATGAGGCAGCTTTGCATTGCCCTACCAGGGGGATCAATTATCAGTGGCACCGGCTGCATATTTTTCCACTGCTGTAGGGAGAGGCTGTGAAATAGGAGATCAGACCATAGCTGATATTTGTAAATAAATACCTTGTTTCTTTGAAGCAGTGGAGTACAGATTCTTACTGTGAATGATGATGCAGAATCAATGCTTGGAGTCATTATCTGGGTATTGTCTCTTTCTTTAAATTGCTTCTGCTCAAGTCTCTTACCTCAAAGACTGACAACTTCACCATTTGAATGTCAAAGAACTTCTGAATAGATTTGAATTTTTTCATTTCTAATATCCTTTATCTCTATTGTTAGTAATATCCTTTCAGAAGCTTCAGAGAGAAATTTCTTAGTGCTGATTTAGTCACTTTCTATTTGCCACATAACGATTTTTTGATTCTACTTGCATTGTTAGGGGGTACAAGCCTCAGTTTTACAGAAGAACAATTTATTAATAAAATAATGAGGTTAATTTGTCACCATTTTATCTTTAGGATTTAAAAAAAAAACCCTGACCTTGAGCAAGTAACAGATGATTTTCAAAGATTAAGATATTTAATTATTTACAGATTTCTTTTGAAACATCCAGATCTTTATGAACCTGTTCCTAGAGAAACACTGATAGCAATTAGAGGTTATGGTTTATGTTTTGGCTACTTTTTAAAAACAATGGGGAATCTGTAGATGCTTAGTACCAAAATATAGTAAAAAACATTAATAAAATATCCAGAATAGGAAATTATATCTCTACGTTTCTGAGCATGTTTTTACAGCCTGAGAACAGGTAATGGTATAGGTTGTTTCTGGGAGCACATCTACACTGATAATTTATCTTAGACATTACTTGAGATGCTGTGTCTGATCAAATCTACTGGTCTTGTGCTCTTTCACATCTTAAAGTATTCTTGAATACTGGAGAACTGCTTTTGTAAAGGAATAATGAATAATGAATGTGTGTCAATGTGAGATTGGTGGGGCTCTCAGGTGTTTCAAAAAAGTGTCAGCTGTTTGGTAATAAACAGCACTTCCACTGTTAATTTTTGGGTTTGCACAAAGAGTATTTTGTGTGTTTTTTAATCAACAGAATTGCAGTGGCCACCCCCTTTTGACAAGGCTTGTTTCCTTATCAGTTCAAGAGTCCAGTGGCAAATACCCTCTTGTTCTCCACCACAGATCCTACCACAAGGAGGAGTGCCAAAACCGGACCTGCAGCTCGAAACCGCTACGCTAGTCAGTGGACCCTCAACAGACCTCACCCTACCATATCAGCTCATACTCTCACCACAGACTGGAGGCTGCCCACCCCCAGGCCAGCAGGATCAGTGGACAAGGAAAGTGACAGCTACAGTGTCAGCCCCTCGCAGGACACAGGTATGGGGCCCTCCATAAGGTTGCACTGAGAAAATAGGACTGCAGTAGCTGCAGTAACCTTCATGGTCCTTGAAGTACTTCATTTAGTACTTAGGTGTTGTTATTTTTTTCCTTGCTCGGGTGTTTTCTGTATGCTATTTGCAAAGGGTGCCACAAATGCATATAGTACTAATGATAACAAATACTGTGCTTGTGGTTTCTCAAGCCACATATGCATACTGGAATCCTTTGAAAGCTATGGTGGTAATTTTTCCTGTGGCTGTGCTTCCTGTATTTGAAGGTAAAAGTAGGCGAGTTTGCTGCATGGAATGGTACTGACTGAGAAAGGGCAGTATTACGTGCAACCAAGAATGTCTCTGAGACATAGATGGAATGGTTTTAAGATTTGAGCAACATTGAGGTTGGTATTTTCCTTTTCCAATTCATGTAGTATGTGCATAGAGTTTATCCGAAGTAGAAAAAATGAGAGAAAATACCTGGAATTGAATTCCAAGTGAAAATCCATTTATATCACAGAATACTGCAGCATCTAGCCCTGGTGGTTTTTTGAGAAGCAGCATAGGTTTTATTCCTCTTGATGATAAGTGGGTAGACACTGAATACATATTCTGCCTGCAGTCTTAATCTCTCGATGTCTTCACATTACAAAAGCAACTGTAACTGAAAAAAAAAAGCTTTCCTCTCTGCCCTACACTGCACGAGTGACCAAAAAAAGGCAAATAAATGAGTAAATTATTAAGCAGAGGAATAGTCATGACATAAATCTAATAAAAGTTAAATATGATGAAAGTACTGTTCAAAGTAACGCCTGTCAGAAGTGAATTCAGGCTTTCTCTGACCTTCTCAGAAGAAATTGTGTATGTTCTATCCTGATTTCAGGGGAGAAATGTCATATGAAAAAGCTCTATTTTCTAATTCCCATGGCAAAGGGCAGAGAATTTGCTGAGGTGTTTGATAGACAAACTACATGCAATTTTGTAACCAGACTTCGTAATCTGTGTTCCAACATAACTATGCTTGAACACATAGTGTCATAGATCTTTAAGCAGATTTGTAGGAGAATAGTCTCCTCAGGACATGGGCTATGTGAAGCTGCTTGTCTTGACCTTCATGGGCCAAAGTGGGACCTTTGTATGACCATTGTATTTACAGACACAACTCTATGGCACTGGGCAACTGCAGCCTTCCACAAATTTCCACTTGATCAGAAATCTGGAAAGACTTTTGATCTGATTTATGAATCAAATGTGAAAAACAGAATGCTGTTTCCTGTAGAATTTTTTTTTTTTAAATCTCACTTGTTTAAGTTTTGTCCAGCTCAAACTCTTAAGCAAGTTACAGCATATTGTAGAAGTATTTGTCATTTTAAGTAACTCATAGTCCTATTTACGAGTGGCAGGAATGCTGTTGTTTGTGCACAATGAAAACTGATGCAAGGTTCCCGGCACACAATAAAAAAGATAAAGATTTGCAATAACAACACAGTTGCCTCTGGCTGCTGTAGGAGTCCAATTTTTATGAATTAGTTATTACACTGTGCCTGTTTGTTGAGCATCACCGACAATATCTGAAATTGTACAGATCTCATGAAGAAACATGACTTCTGCCTAAGGAACTTTTGACAATCTTCAGTCCACTGAGGTAGAAGTGCAATCAATGCGACAGGCCAGTGATTTGTCCCCAAAGAAATGAGCAATGCATTCTCAGAATGCTTTTTAATATCTCAGTAGCTATTTACATCTTCAGTCATAGTGCTTGTTTAAGAAGTATTGATATTCTCAGAAACTCATCAGCAGAAAAGAACAGCTTGTAGGTTGTAATAGCCTCTGTGTCAAATATGAAGCTCCCATTAGCTGCAGCAGTATTGAAAAAGCACCTCAATGACTGCAGGCTGGTAGCCACCAAATAACATTGTTTTCTTAAGATCTTTATTCCAGATGAAATTAGTATTTCATCTGTGTCTGAGATAATCAGAGAGAATGCCTGAGAGACACTGCCTTTATATTTGACCTTTGTCCTCAGAGCTTTCTGGAAAAAAGATCTGTTTGTAACAGGCACAGAAAGATTATCCTTTCTCAATTAGACATCACCTCACAGGAGTATTTCTGAGATGTGTTAAAAAGATAATGTTGAGGAGTTGCTCCTGAAAATCAGTTTTGTGCCTTTCTGTCATTTGTAAGGCATTTAACTTGTACAGAAATGAATTTTTGTAAAAAAAATGCATTTAAGGTAATTTCTTCTAGACCATGAATTTAATGCAAAGCCACAAAATGCTGCTAGATTATGTATAATTATAAAGTTGCTGACTAAACTAAAAATTGTGCAGACACTTAAAGTGAAGCAGACTCATTTAAATCACCTTGATAATTTTGAGGGCTCTGCATTTTATTAAGAAATACTATCATGTTCATAGCTCTTCTTCCAAAAAGGCTTGTTCAGATGTTTCCTTTCTCACGTTATTAATGTTTCTGGTGTTCAGATCGGGCAAGAAGCAGCATGGTCTCCACAGAAAGTGCCTCCTCAACATACGAAGAGCTAGCGAGAGCCTATGAGCACGCAAAAATGGAAGAGCAGCTGAGACACGCCAAGTTCACCATTACAGAGTGCTTCATATCAGACACATCATCGGAGCAGCTCACGGCAGGGACTAATGACTACACAGACAGTCTCACCTCAAGCACGCCGTCAGAGTCGGGGATTTGCAGATTCACCGCATCCCCTCCCAAACCTCAGGATGGAGGGCGAGTAATGAACATGGCAGTTCCGAAGGCACATCGGCCAGGTGAGACATTAAAGGTAGCATTTTGGTTCTTGGGGGTGAGCATTTCACCCATAGGCCATATAAGCAGAGAGGGCTTATCTCAAGGAAGAAGGAAGATGCACAGTATGTTATGTCACTATTTGAAGAGATAATTGCTTTCTATCCCAGCTAGTATAGACCTTGAGCTCCCATACAGGGAAAAATTAGGAACCAGGAAACCTAGAAACAGACAGGGACTATCTAGACCATCAAGTTCTTTCCTCTACAGCTGCAGCCATCAGGCATAGACCCTTCTGGGATAAATAAGACCATATGGGGTACATATGCCTATATCCAGCTGAAGTCATCCACTAATCAAGCATATCTTAGAGCAGTACTTTGTGCCTAAGAGAAAAAGTTTGCTATCAGAACACTTCATAACGACAGATTGTTGAAGCTGTGTACTATCACTTCTGCCTTGTAGCTTGTCAAAGATATAATAACCCTTTAGTGAAGTTCTTGAGCTGTGATACTCTCTCTTTGACATCTCCTAATATTGAACTAGGATTATCTGAAGGAAGGAGAATGAAAAACAGAGACAGTGAAATAGTTCAGGGGATATGGAGACTTCTGCCTTCAGACAAATTTAACCCTGCTCCCATTTCTTACTTGATTCAAGGTGCTTGGGGGACAAGGTGCTATGGGGCTCAATTAGATTTCCAATTCACAAAAAAATTTTCTTTTCTAGTGATCACCCAGTGCACAATAACATAGGTAGATTATTTGTGATACTCTGAGCTGAAAGAGATGATAAAGTGTTCTCAGCAGATTTGTCAGTCTTTGTTAGAGAATACATGAAGTGACATAGTAAGGGAGGATTCAAGTGGGAAAAGGACACAATTGTATTTTTATACTTTTCCTGAAAATATAGTAATTTTTATTTTACTTTTTTTTCTTCTAAATAGATATGTATATATAAATTTGCTGAAGGGAATACTTGTACACACAGAAAATTGTGCTTGTATCTGTAAAAAAGGGTGATGAATAAACTACAGTTTTTTTCTTAAGATATATACTTTAAATGGGAAAGCAGTAGCTGGGACAAAGAAAAGGCAGCTAGTCGGTGGTATTGGGAAGGTCATTCAAAGGCAGGACCTGACACTGGACAAAAGAAGTATGAAAGATTTTGCGAAAGAAAGCTAAAAGAAGAACATGAAAAGAAAATGATCATGCGTAAGTTAGGAAGTTAAAATAGACAAGGCAGGAAATTAGTCTATCATACAGATAGATAAGGGGGAAGGTAAGTAGGAAATAAAATTGTGAGAGAAATGACTGATTTCTGTGTAGTCACAGAGCAGAACCACAAATTCAGGAGCTGTAGAAATTGATAAAGATATAAATAATTTTCATTTCTAGCTCAGAAAAAAGTAAGATAAATATTTGTACTTTCTCTGCTAAAGGGAAGCATCTGCTTTCACAGCTAAATCAAAATTGCAGCCCTCTCCTTCCAGTTAGTCAACAAACATTTTTTATCATTTCATTAACAAATAGCTTACTCTATTCCTTTCATGTTCCAAATACATCATTTATGCATATTTAGTATTTGGAAATACTATAATATACTCCATATAAAACTGATTTTCTTGAGGGTATACTGCACCATAAATGTGGTCCCTGTGCTTGAGTTAAAAGCTTCCAGGGTTGGAACATCATCAGAGCCCTCTAGTGAATTACAGACTGGTAGCCATCTTTAGCTTGGTTAGTTTAAACAGCTTGAATTTGTACCTGCTTTTATTGATTGTCTCTGGTTTCCTTTTGTAGTTAGGAAATTAAGTGTATTATGAAATTAATATTTTGCTTCAATACCTAGAAAAAAAATTTATGTTCCATTGGAGCTACTTGAATGTTGACCCATAAATACTGATATGTTACTAAAGGTTGCTTTATGAAGAGCTTTCAACAAAACTTATGAGCTGAAAGAATTTTCAGTAGTAGCAGACAGATCAATATTTTTAGTATTCAAATCAGTGAGGAAAGACTTTATGGGGCATCTTTCTTTTGTCACCAATCGCTTCTGCATAAGTAATTAATATTTAAAGTGTAATTAATCAAAGTAACTCTACATTTGGGAACATGGTGAAGAAATAAAATAGATATTTAGACTGAGTAGATGAAAAACAATGAGATCAAACACTGGCTATGCTTCTTTAGTACACCTTTATTCTTCCTCAAACTCCGACTTCTCTTTCAAAATAGCTTTTACCTGTTTTCATGGTGCATTGCTTTTCTTCTCCCTCATCTTAATCTCTGTCTTGTACAATGTCATATTCAATAAGTTATGTCTCCTCCTTTCTGACTTCCGATCTCACGCTTCAAAGTGCCTGTAACACTACCTGCTGAAACTGTTGTGGTTGCAATGAAGTTTTAGGAGTCTGCAATAAGTAGCATTTGTTTGAGACTGTCTTATAATCTCCTGCCTCAGAAAGACAATAGCATGAAGTTATTCTAATAATTGTTACATTTTGAAACTTGCCTACCCTTTACACTCCAAGGAAATAATGAGTCTATTGGTGAAAACTTTATCAGCCAAAACTGAGCTATTATAGCACGTACTTCTTACTTTGTTGCTACCATAAGTATTTGTAATGAGAAAGCAAAATGTTAGACCACCTGAGCCTTGCCTCCAGAGGACCTTCTTGTAAGTTTTTGAGGGCATTCAAACCCACGTCTCTTGTCTGTTCCCTTGCTTTCCCCAAGCATCTCAGAGGAGTCTTTTGTACCTGTGTCGTCAAATCTGCTGATCAACCCATGTGGTTAATCCAGCAAACAGCATTTGAGACCTCAGGTTGCTCCCAATTGTGATAGTTAATGATTAGAAGTAGAGAACCTGAATTGTTTTTCACGGAAGGAGAAGAAGAGGTCACCAAGACTCAATCATTTGTTTTCTGAGTGCTGACAGCACCCTGCTGTGATGTTCCCAGAAAATGAATCAAAACATTGGATCAACCCATCAGCTTGAATTATATTTGGATGGCTCATCGAGTGTCTAGGCAAGCTTAGTAATTGATAATTTCTAGCACTTCAACTATGAATTACAACTGCCTTTTTATAAGTTCTATGCTTTACATACAACTCTAACTCTGCAATTAGTAATGCGTGATAGCTTATGGCCTATTCTAAATAGAATTTTTCCCTTGCAGTCATCTAGTACTGCAGATACACACAACCTCTCTGAGTGCTAATGTAAAGGCATCCTCACAGTAAATGATTCCTAATGTTCAAAAAGACCCTCCTGTGTTTCATTTTATACCCATTTTTTCTGGTCCTGTCACTGGTTACAACTGAAAGGAGTCTGGCTCCATCCTGTCTGCACTCCCCTTCAGGTATTTGTATACATTGATGAATTCTTCCTTTGCCAGGAATGTCAAAGACAACAAGAAAGGCTTCTTTGCTAACCACATTTCTGCATGCTTGGACAGTCTCTCTGGGACAGACTTGGACAGCACCTCTATATTCCCTCCAGGTTACCTGTGCCTGCTTTCTCCATATCTGTACTTCCTTGCCGTGTTTGAGATTTGCCAGGACCTTCTCACTCATCCATGCACGCCTCCTGGCATTTTTGCCCGAGTTTCTACTTGTTGAACTTGGAGGAAGTGATCCTTGAATGTCAATCAGCTTTCTTAGACATGAGGCTACTTCTAGTTGTCTGTGCAAGCAGTTGTAGAGGTTTTCTGCATCACTGTGCTGAAACAAGGCCAAAATTTACAAGTATATAGGGAAGTTGTTACTAAAGAGTCTTCAGTAAAAAAATACTTTAGGGGTTGCATTTTTTTAAACTTTTCAGAAGTCGTAGCTTCAGGAAATAGAACATGGAAGGAGACATTTATAATTCCTACAGTCAGTGTTTTGAAAGAATGTCTTATGCACCTTTGCATTCTGACCCTTCCAACTCCACAAACAGATTTTGGGGAAAAAGTAGACTATTTGTAGCTTTTGCTTCAGCATCAAAAATAACATTATTCTTTTTCCTTTTGTAGTAGAGATTACAAAACACCAAACAGAAACTGATGCTTAACAATAGCTTCTGCACATCTTCTGAAAAATGAAAGGATGGATGCATGTAGGTTTCCATGGACTTCACAGAGCTGGCAGACCTCATCTGCCCAGGCCTTGAAGACAACCCACTGCAGATGGTGACATTTCTCAGCAAGCCACAAAAATAGCCTCCTGACGTGTCCCAGGAGGCACTTCAAATGACAGAATTGTAGCAGTAGGGATAGCAAAGCAGTATTTTAAAAATACAAGATTAATCACATCCTTTAGAAAAGTGGGTCTTCAGTTCCTAACATCAGTATGGTGCCAATATTCTTCATGGTATAAAAATTGCATCAATACATTGTTAGCCTTGCATCCATCTCAGCATCAAAACTGGAAGTTTGGGATTATAGTAATTGCTGTTGTGCCCACAGTTACCACTAACTAGAAGTTTGGTTAGCAAGATCAGGTCCTCAGGGAATAGGTAGGGAGGGATGTAATTTCAGAAGTATACTAGATCCTTCCAAATCAAAACTGAGGCTCTTTTTCATATTTAAATTCAGAAATTTCAGCAGTCATTACCCAAAGTTTACCTGGGAGGTTGACAAATAAGTCAGTTGTCATCTAAATCTTCAATTCAGAAACTATGTAGACTTATACTCTCTTCCTACATTCCACTGTGCCATCCAGGAGTCTGTAACGTAAAAATGTGAAAGGTAATTGTAGAGGTTAAAAAAGTTTTGTAATAACATATCTTTTTTCTGTTTTAAAAATATTAACCACAAATTGAGTTATCATAACAATTATTCTTAGCTGCAATAAACATTGCAGTAGCACTTTATTAAAAATAGATTCCTGTTATTATAATTTTAAATCTTGATAATAGCCTCAGCCAAGAAGCCTCTTGGGTTTTTTCCTCTGTGTACTCCTAAATTATTGTGCTAGAGAAAAGAACAGCTATTAACTGGGAAATACTTTGATATTTCTGTGCTTCCCACTTGCTATTTATGTCTTTCTTCTGGACAAACCACTTACTTGCATCCTTTGAGTATAGAATTCATTCTTGGAAGAAATAATATCTGACTAGGGCTTCAACAAGAAATAGATAGCAGGCTTACAGTGTGTTTCTTACTATTTGCAGAAACCTTCCTTTCAAGGTGGTACTGCAAAACTCAGACCCGCAGATTATTCGCTGATGATAATCAGAAATAAATAAAACTTCTTCGAATATATGACATCCTTAAGAGTTAGATTTACTTGGACCAGGCAGAAATTTGTCTACCTGATGTCATAAAACAAGTGCAAGCTCATTTTGACAATCCAAATTCCTTGCCTCAATGAAGATCACATTAATATATAAGCCCTGAAGGGATAACAGCATCTCAAATACACTTCCAGAGAAGATTCATCATTCACTGGATATATCAAACTAGGAGACCTATTTAAAGTATTATAGTTTTTTAAATCTCAGAATCTCCTCTACAAGTTTTCAGCTGATGAAAGGAACCACTTTGTAAAGTAACCTGTATGTGGGTGGAGAGAAAAAAGAGTTACAGCCAGGCAGACCCAGAAATAAAAAGATCACAGCCATGAGCACCCCATTCCTCTATAGGGACTCCAGATACTTTCCTGAGTCCTCACATTTGCACCAAGGAAAAGAATCAGTTTGCTAGTAGCCTGGGTCTAGCCCTATGCCTTCTGCATGTTTACTAGGAAAGATGTGAACACTGGTCTAACCTCTCCAGTGTTGCTGAATGATCCAGTTCTTTCAGTATTTCATACGCCTTAATTAGCATTCTTGACCCAATTTACAAATTTCTTGCTGCTTTGACTAATCCTGCAGACTTGAACAGTAAAGCCTTAGCTTGCAGACAAGCCTTAAGCTACAGAATGCAAATACTTTATGGAATAATTGTTAGTAAGGGTCTCTTAAAATAGAGAATGGACATCACCTGCAGTGCATATATGTTGTTTTAAAAGCCCAAGTCAAGAAATGAATCTTCAGTATTCAGTCACTACAGCTAAAAATAAGCTGCTTAGCATAATAAGGAAAATATGAAGCACTCAGTAATAGAAAGCACAGTATATTTCCAATGTCAGACCTGTAACCTGAGATAAAAAGATATGAATCCTTTTCCACTGATCAAGGGGGAAAGAGTTATATATCCCTCTTCTACATGATGCAGGCAAGGGCCACATAGTGCAGGGATCTATTTAGGGACTTGGTTTTTATTGAAAAGTTGCTGACAGTGCAGTATAAGCTACAGCAGTAACTGAATCCAATACAGATTAGGTCACTGGGGACTGAGTAATGGCTGGGATGCTTGACTAAGGGCCTCCATCTCACCTTTTCCCTCCTTTTCCCATGTCTGTAATATTTTTCTGCATTGCCTGGAAACAGAATTTTACAGTTCCAGTGTTTCCAGATCTGAAACTGAGTTTCTCAAAGATACGGGCAAATCTACATTAGATGTTTTTATTCAGAAATCCTGCATCAAAGAAAAGGCTAACATAATGTTTTCTTTTGTAGTTCCACACTTGTGCTGTCCAGTTTCAAGTCCAATACAATATATGCTTACAACACACAACACATATAGTTTGTTTATAGAAGGAAGAAACCATCATCCAGACTCTACAGCTGGCGATCATCCAGTTCTGAGAAAACAACATAAGGAGCCAAATCAAAATAGGCAGGTGGGGAAACAGGAAGATAGGCAGTACAGTTCTAAGTGGGAAAAATAACATATTCTGAAATCACTCCCCTACATGAGCATATCTAATGCTTCTATATTAAATTCTCCGGTGTCTGGAACACATTCTCCTTATTTTCTATTGCTCTTTGGGAAAACTAGGAGCATATCACAACTAGACTGACTGTGCCATTTGCTTCTTATCATAGAAATGCACATCAGTGGTGAGAGTAGATTGTCTTTATGATTTCCCTGGTTTTATTTCTGCAGAGTAACAGGAGCTTTTTCTCATTCTGCTGTGAAAAGCTGAACATTCTGCAGGGATGAAAACCATGTAATTTGATGAAACAACACACTTGAAATCACTGGCTTTCATTATTTTTCTGGTGGATTTAAGAGAGGAAGGTTCACCCTGCAAGTTTTTAGCTTTGCTCGTACAATAAATATGTATAATAAAACCAGGTTCAGATCAGAAGCTAAAGTGCTATGAGATCAAAAAGGAAAAAATGTCAGTGTGAATCATGATTTTAAATAGGGCAATGGCTTGGTTACAAATACAAGGTTTCTGTGGAATTGTATAGTGAGAATTCCATTTTAGGTTGTGTACTAGATGTTTGGAGTCTATATTCAATTCCTTGACAAAAAAAGTAATGGAAATTATTTTTACAGCTGTCATCTATGAATCAGTGATATTGGTATTAGGAAGATTTATTTGACCTTTTTTTTACTGAAGGAAAAAAAAAATGGCACTAGTTCCTCGATGACTCCACTAGGAATCTGTAGCAGCACAACTGTCTTTTCGTATAGTCTGCTTATAATACTATTGGAGGTTTTTTTCTTTCTTCTGTTTTAAAGGTGCATGTTAAGGGAAAATCCCTTTCAAGTATGCCCATTTTCTATGGGTTTTTCCCCCCAAAAAATCCATTCTATTAAAAGTTAGATTTTTAAAAATTAGAATATAATTTAGTTTTTATAATTTTGATTTTTTTTTTTTTTTTTTTTTTTCTTTTAGCTTCAACTGTTAAAGTAGTCTACTCCTGTTTTCTGCAGATTCAGAGGCATCAGTTTCAACTCTGTTTAATGAAGAGTTTTATGCCTAAAGCAAGAATTACATTTATGAGTACATTTTCAGCTACTTTCATGTTCTTACTCAAATGACAACAAAGTCATAACTGCAATGTTAAATTTATAAAAATACCTAGAAGTGTTCCAAATCAAACCAAAGATGCTGTGTCACTTCAATTAAAAGAATAGATTTTTAGAGCCATTCTGTTAAGAGCCCATATTTTAGATCTCACTTCTACAAAAACTAGATTTGGCCCTGCTTTTGCCATTTTAATTTTGAGAACATTGAAGTATTTCACTTGGTAGTCTTGAGATGTAGTCTGTGGTTTCTGCGTGGCCTTTAAGTCACCCTAAGGTTTCCATACAGACAAGAACTGACCCAGGAATAGTCTATGCCATTCATGTAAGAGCTTCTTTATGTGGTGGCCTTTAAAGCATTGATGTACATCCTTGTGATTATATTTGAGTGTTGCTCACCTTTTTGTGCCAGAACCCTTAATTTGAATGCAAAAGCCAAACCTCTGGTCCCAGTGGGTCAATTAGCAAAAATGCAATGATGCAGCTGTGTCAGCATCACTCAAGTGATTCAAACAGATGGACCTGTGGAAGCTGATACATTTATCCATGAATATCTTTGGCAGAGCAAGAAGAACTACTGATGCTCATTTCCTTAATGTTGCCCTGACCTTCCCATAGCAATTTGGAGAGCTTTATACTTACCCATTGCCTTAACATGGTCAGATTTAGCTATGAATCCATGGGGATGGTGCATGAGGTCAACAAAGATGCTCCTCACCTCTCCAGCCTCTCTGCTGAATCTAGGCTCCCGGGATATCCCAGGAATAAACCCATGAAGGATGCCAGTTTCCATGGAGCTGCAATTGATTTAGCTATCAACAGAAATAATGTATAATTGAACGCTTTCTGCTCACTGCACCCAGGATCAGCAAACAAGTCTTAAAACTGCAGTGCTGCTGACCAGAGTCACCTGAGTGAGGGCTTCAGCACAGCTTTCCTGGCTCAGGCAGTGTGGGCAGGAGAGCCCTGTCTCAGAGCACCTTTAAAAATGTATGAAGCAGCTTGCGTGACAAGGTGAAGAGGGAAAGTGAGAGCTCACATGCTTTACATTTCTGTCATTTTTTTGTTATTTATTGGCATTTTTTCCAGCTTTAGTTTTGGAATGCTTATTGATTTTACATGGTAAGGTCTCTTTTATATGTTTCTATAACTTAGACACTGCATTAAATGGAGACAGGAAGGCCTCAATTCTGCAGGTGCACTGGTCCTGTGAGGCTGAACATCCAATGTGGTATCTTCATAGGGTCTAAATCTATCTGGCTCCTGGAGTTAGCTTTTCCTTCCTTATGCCACCAGCTCTAAGGAAGAGAGGCCCTTAAAAATATGTCAGTTCTCCTTAAAGTTGCTGCTTAAAGGTATGAAGCATCTGACAGGTCATTTAAAGGGACAACACCAAATGAAGGACCAAAGATCTGCTTGAGAAATACAAATGAAAAATGTGCTTCAATTCCTGTTTCATTGACTTTCCAGAAATAAGCAACAATACAATAGTCAAGTCTCCTGGCACTCAGTTAGACAAAGAGTGTTAAGTTGATGGAATACAGATGTATCATCTCACTTAACCTGTAGCAGTTTATAAACCTTTTAAGACACATCAATTAAGGACTTTTCCTTGTAATTAGAAAGCTTAAATCTAAAAAATATAATGAATGATCTTTAAAAAAAAAATTAGACATCAGTTGGAATTCTCATTCTCAGTCATTTACATCTAATCTCCAGTATCTATAGATCAATTTATAGTCTTGCTGAAATCATAGCTACTTAGCTACTCTGATTTATACCAGTAGCAAATTTGGCTCTTGAACTACAGTTTTATTGGTGTTTCTTGAAAGTCAGCTCCAGTAATTGGAATCAGCAGCAACTGTTGAGGTTTTTGTTTTTTGTCATGTGAGACAAATATGGTACTTTTAATGCTTTTATCAAAGTGTCAGTTTTAGCAGAGTGTAGCATGTTGTAGATCTTCACATTACCTATTGGGGTGCAATTTTCATGGAGAAAGAAAAATGAAACTTGCCAGTTTGAAGTACGGTCTTGCAGGGGTGACAGGGAATTCCAATTTCTCCATCTACCAAAGGGAAACTTTGCATGTTTTTGTGAATTGTTTAAGCTTTTTCCTGTCTCTGTGCTCACAGACTGGAACAGTGCAAAGACGCGGTTTTCTGACATCTGCTGATGCGCTGTGTTAAGCCCAAAAGTTGTAAAGGCATGAGTGACAAAGCCACAAGAGGTAGATCTGAGGCGATTGCCCATATGGCAAAGGGGACCTAATGGGCAGCTGTAATGCCCCCAGACTTATCTTGTTGGCCTTGTTCAACATTATGCATTCAGTCAAAAAGTATTCCCCCAAACACTGAGCGTATTGATCAGCCAAGCAGAGGTTGAAGTTACTCTGAAGAAGGGAGAGATGCCTGCCTGCTCTCACAGCAACCTCTTCACTAATGAGAAAGCTATGCCCTGCTGCCTCCCACCTTTCTCTTCTCTTCTGCTGCTCAGCAGCTTGCTAAGCCTGTAATCTAGGGGAATGCTTGGACTTTTTGACTTTTATTCCAAAAAAAGTGGGCTCAGAAGGAGCCTGTCAGCTTCTGAACTTGATAATGGTGTGCTGCTGTTGACCAAGAGCCAGCTAAGTTTCTCCTTCATTGAAGCAGTCAGGAATTTGCATGCAGAAACTTCACCCAGGTTTTCTTTGCTGATCAATATTGTCTGTAGGGAGTGGAGCCCTGTTATTCAAAGCATCCTGCAGAAATATTTTATTGCTCAGTTGTGGCACTTTACTGCAGCATTCACAAGAAAATAATGCTTATTAAACAAAGAACATTGAGAAATCAGTTACACACTCTTAGAGTTCTTGAGGGGAAAAACAACAAGAGGCATAAGTTACATCTGCCTGCTACTTTGGATCTTTTCAATTCATTAGCCTCCAAGTTCCCAATAGGTCTCTACCTGAACCTTTGCCTGGATGCTGACTAACAAGTAGTACCATGCAGCTCC
Source organism: Turnix velox (assembly GCA_013400935.1). Taxonomy (NCBI): domain Eukaryota; kingdom Metazoa; phylum Chordata; class Aves; order Charadriiformes; family Turnicidae; genus Turnix; species Turnix velox. Next base: position 290,605 of record VZTY01034391.1, read on the forward strand.
TTCCCTTACTTTGGGGCAGGCTCTGCATCTGGAAAGGATTCTCTTGCTTCTTTTTTCAGACAGACACTTTTCCCAGCTAATGAGGCAGGGGGGAAGAGCTGGTGCAGGACTCTTCACTCTGCTTGGCTGAGCAGTCACAGGATCAAAGAGTTGCCTTTATTGCTTATTAAATGTATTTATACCTGATGTTGCAGTGAGGTGTGAGCTTTGTGGGTCTGACTCTCAGCCTGTTGGCATGGGAATGATGACAATGTGGTCCAGACCATTCTGCATGTTCAGGCTGTCTGCAGGATACATGGGCAGAAGGTGGACAGAGAGGGAGCACCAGCTAGTTTCAAAAGCTGACAGTAGCAATTGTAAGCTATTGCTGCTATCCATCCTGCTTCAGACTGCTGCTGTTTAAGAAAGCTTTGCCTGCTAGCTTTTAATGGTGTGCCATTTTTAAGTGACAAAACCTCTGAATATTGCTTATACTCCTTTTCATCAAACCTCTCACCTTGGCCTTGCAGACCCTCCACCCTTTCTTTGTTTCTAACATGCACTTTTCCTGAAAGGTAATCTTTTTCCAGAAAAATCGGCCTTGACTATCAGCAAAGGATTCACTGATTTATTTACTGAGCTGGGAAAACCCCCTAAACTTTTTCATGAACACAAACCTGAACTTCAAGGTCTGTCAGCAGCTCTGTCTTCCTTTTTTCCTTTCAAATAAGAACACAATACCCTGTCTTTTCGAACTCAGGACAATCCAGGAGATGCCCAACAGTGTCATTCTGTCTTTACCAGCACTTGCCCACACCCTAGCACCACACAAGGGCATGAAACGTTGTATATTCAGGTCCCAAGTCAACATAACTATGTCAGCAAGATGATTTAACTCTGCCTATTGAGATGTTTGGATTCGATTCTGGCATTCAATTCTCTGATCCCATGAGATCATGCCAGAGAGATCTTCAAGAGCTTTTTTTACCCTCTTGCCAATTGATGTAAGCTGTGTGAAAGCACCGTTCACCCAGTCTTATTATCTGTTAGATAAAATGTCCTGTCACAGTCACCAGTCCTACTTTTGTAAACTTCTCTAAAATAACCTACCAAATAGCAGGGAATTTCCTTCACATAGCAACCAAACCTTGAAAATCGTCAGGCAGTCATCATCACTGAGGGTGTCTGTGTTGCAGCCTTGTGAAGACAAATTGCTTTTTCTTTACTGGAATCTATGATTCATGAGAAAATGCATATCGCTCTCATGTGACAACTTGGTAGGAGCGACTTTTTTTGTACTCTGTGATGATCTTTGCATTGAATAGAGCACAAAACCTTAGATTTTTCTGGAGCAGAGGAAAGCAAAAATACATGCAGTCATGGCATTTGAAAGAGGTATGAGATAAAGCCTTGGGAAGAAAGGAGTGTGTCCCAGTTTAGTTTAATTCTGCAAACAAGGTAGCTATCCTGAATAAAATTCCAGAAAAGCTGAGTAGAGGTACTTTCTCCTTCTGTGTACCCTTACAAATTCATCCCAAACCTTCCCCATACCTGAAGCTCCAGAAGGTTGAAAATTTCTGGGGTTTTTTTTTGCAAAACATTTTATTGCAGTGCAGTTGCACTGTAATGAGGCTAAATAATTTTTACTCAGCAGTGCATTAACTCATAAAATACCCACTTTTTGGGAGACTGTGTTGCTTACAATAAATATCATAATAAGTGACTTACAGGGTTTGATTACAAATATTTATTGAAGCTAAAATTTTCTTGAATGTACTATACTAAATAATTCATTTGAGGGTTGGCCAAAGCAAAAAGAAGACTGAAGTAGGTCTGGCTTAGATTACGCTTTCAAATTTTATTGGATGTTTATTATTTGTGCACAAATTCAGTGTTTCAAAATACTAGAAACTTCCCCATTTAAAAAAATGCAGCAGAAAACTATAGTTTTAGAATGCACTTTGTACTAATTAAGCAAAAAAGCATGAATTATTAAACATGCTCATTTTTGGTGCTCATGCACTTGAAAGGTTTGCTTTCATTACTAATAAGGCACACACATGGCTGAAAAGAGGCAATTAGAGCATCAAAGGCAATGAACCATCCTGAAACTTTGTAATGCTTTGCCTGAAAAAAGTTATCATTCAGCTGATTATCAAGAAACTGAAAAATATCTACACTGGTTTATCCAGAAGGACGAGAACAAGGGACTCCATGGATATGGCAAGAGCCTTTTAAACTTCTCAAAAACACCTTCAGAATTTATACTGACGGGAGTGACATGGAGTGACAGGATGAGGGGCAATGATTTTAATCTAAAGCAGGGTAGGTTTAGGTCAGACTTTAGGAAGAAGTTCTTCACCATGAGGGTGGTGAGGCACTGGGGGCAAGCTGCCCAGAGAGGTGGTGGAGATCCCATCCCTGGTGATGATATTCAAGGATAGGCTTGATGAGGCTATGAGCAACCTGATCTAGTGCAAGATGTCCCTGCTTGCTTCAGGGGGGTTGGGCTAAATGGCCTTTGATGGTCCCTTCCAACTCAGTGCATTCTATGATTCTGTGATAGCAAAAGTGAACCCCTGTGGTTATATTTCAAAGGCAGTGTTTTGAAGACAGAAACACATTAGTTCTTATAAATCAAAGACCCTTTGCATTCAGTGAGACCTTTTCAATTGTAATAATGAAGAAGTTACATTTCCAGCATTTTTCTTTTCCAGTGATTTTAATGATCTGCTTTGTTTTATAAGCAGTTGCAGGGAGAGATGCTTCTTGCAGATAAGAAGGAGCAATAGCGCTTTTTTTTGACAGGGAAATATGTACATCATAGCAAATAATGAGTCCTCTGTGTAAGCTGTGTCAGAGAGTGGATACATGGCATATCCAGCTTTGGAGAACAAGTTCCACACTCTGATTTCTCATTACTGCAATCCTGTTGGAACTTCGCCCCCAGGCATTTAGTAAATTACAGTAAAACTGCTGCATTTTGTTTACACTGATTATTGACTAGGCTTTCTCATGTAGATTTAGGGAGGAGGAAAAAGGTCTTTTTTATACAGCCTGAAGCACTTAAATGCATATGAGAGTTGTCTAGACAGCAGCTTGAAAAGCAACCTTCATCTCTGTAAAGTTCAAGGCTCCTCTTCTTTATAATCCATACCCAAGAAGTAGCAATGTGTTAAAAAAGAGAAGCAGTTCTCCAAGGTGGCCATGGGGGATTGTCAATGAGCCACGCTCCAGCTTCTGCTTCACAACACCTCCTTCCCAGAAAGCTGTAAAACAGAAAGTTAAGCAGTAAGAGGGAAATGAACTTGCTGCTCTTAATAAAGCAGTGGGAACTGTGCCACCTGGCAACAGTTTGCCACAGCCAGTATCAGGGTGACAGATATCTTTGAGTAAAGGCCCCACTGTTGTGAGAAATAGGGATAGGGGCACAGTGGTCAGCTGGTCCTCTCCAACTGAGGCTGAGAGGCCACTATGTCATCATGGGTGCATGAGACAAACCCTTTCTGATCCTGGCAGTCTCTGAACATCCCTGATAAGAAGGGAAGATAATTACTTTGGTACTAAAATCAATAACAAAGTTTTCCAGCCTCCTGGAAATTGGAACCACATATTAGAGGTGATATGAGAAGTGCTTTTCTGCCTGTCTTCACTGGGACCCTGTGCAGTGATAATCCAAACCAGAGGCAGCCAAAGGTCCTACCCACCTTCATTAGTGGGTCATGATTAGCAGAGATGAGAGTGAGGAGGCAGCACCAATTTTTCCCACGCTCTAGAGGTGTTTCTCTGTCTCACTGGGAGGAGTGGGCAGCAATAGAGGCTTCTTATTCAGAAGCCCATGATGCTGCAAAAGATACAGCCATAGAGTTTAAGGAATACAAGTGTGCTGTTCCCTGTCCATGTTTTCTTCTCCCTGCAGCCCACAGGGAATGGTCTGTAAAGCAAATTACCCCCATGACTGTGTTTTTCAATGATCAAATGGGAATCTGGAAACAAAATTACTGGTGTGCAGTGTGGGAGGTCAGCGGATCAAGGTCTGGGTGCCAAGGGGATGGCAAAGTTGTTGGGCAGCAGTGACATGCTCAGGCTGATGCCTGTAGTGAAGTGGAGTGAGTTGGACCCTGGCTGCGCCTGACAGTTCTGTGCCCATATCCTGATGTGCTTTACACCAGCAGCAGGTACATTGCTGTCTCAGCTGAAAAGGGCCTAGTGCTCTGAATGTTTTTGCTGTGAAAGACACCATAGGTAAAGAAGGTAAATTAGTAAAACCAATTAATGTTGCCACAGTTAATTTTTTTAGAGTCAATCAATATAATTACAAGCAAAAACCTCTCACTCCAACTTACAGAGATGTTGCCATGATGCATATGTCAGCCTAATCTTGAGATAGGCACATCTTACTCTATGGGGGCTAAATACCATGTACCGTGGATCTCAGTTGGAGATCTAACTAGAACAAAACATATGGTGTCAGACAGTGCCTGGGGATCTCTGTAGAAATAATCAGGCATCCTGCCCAAATGTAACTTCTCAGCACTTCTCTCTCTGTGACCCAAAATTATAGATAGAGCAGATGCTGTTAGTCTTTTAGGTAAGATTTGCAATGTTTTGACTCACATGAGAAAGCAAAGGACCTGTTTTATTTTAGACCCCTGGGAAGCTTTTAGCTTCCTTAGGAGGAACAAAAGTGTTATACATAGTTTTATTATGAAGAAGTGCTTTCCTGGTCTACTGTTTATGCCACTGGCACAGGTCAGCCTTGTTTTCTACTGTAAATAGCTCATGCAGAAAAAGGTGTAGCAGTGCCAAGAGTCTTGTACTTTAAACATTCAGGATGCATCCCACCTGTAGATGAGAGGATGATTTTGATACTAGCCATAAAAAAGAAATTATATACCTACAGAGTTCTGTAAAGAAGGGGAAATACTCCTCTTGAATGAGCCTGTGATGGTACTTTTTTCATATGTATGCGAGGTTACACTGTCAAATATTTTTAGAGGGGAATGTCATCATCTACCTCTCATTTCCTGGAAGAAACTTTATGAATGCTTAACAAGCAAGACTAGAATAAATAATCCAATCTGATTTCTGTAGCAGGTCTAGTATATGTACAGGTGGAAGGTAGCACTCACCCTTGTCTCATCCCAGACTGCAGGCCCAAGACTGGGCTGAGTTCAAACTCAGTAGCTTTGCAAAGGCATACCCTAGGGACTGAGCAATCTTCCATCACAAGCTTTAAATAGAAATCCCCAGGAATCAGGAAAAATAATGAATATGAGAATTCCTTGACAGTGCAGAACAGGAAGGAAGGTTGATACAAGAGCTAGGGTGCCAGCCCCAATGCATTTTGTTGCCACAAAATAGCAGTATATTGATGGACACAGTGGTAGAAAATCATTAACAGTTTAAACATAGCAATGATGGGTGGCAGGTAAATGTTCTTGAATTAGAACAAGAATACTTTTACACTTTAGTCAGAAACCTTTTTAAAATTGTGGTCCTAACACTAATGCATCCATATTAAATGATTCAATTACTCTACTCTAGATTGGGGGGGCATTAATTGTGATTGTGACAGTTTCATTTAAACTGGAAAATATGAAATGGAAATCGACCAAGACTCCACATTTTTCAGGTTTTGACAAATGAAAACCAAGACTTTTTCTGCTAGGTTTTTGAGAAAAACTTTTGATCTCTTTGGTTTATTCTTCTTCATACTATGAATTCACGTAAAACACGCCACTCTTCTCATTACAGTCATTCTACTATGAAAACAAATATCAATAGTGAATTGTTATGGATCTGCCCAAAAGCAGTTTGTTGACCCACACAATGGTATAAGGTCAGAGCACAGTAAGTGGCTGACAAACAATAATTCAGTGATGAATGTTGCAGCTGGATTGATTGCAGATACTCTGCTTTGGGGGCCAAATCCATCAGCTTGACTCCCCCAGCCAGTAGGTGAGCGTAACACAGCGCAGGACCAAAAGTAAGGACTTGTTTTTCACTTTTGCCTTTGCAGGTGATCTCATGCATTTGCCACCCTACCTTAGGATGGACTTTTTATTGAACCGTGGTGCACAGGGCACGAGCAGAGACCTGGGTTTGGGCCAAGCCTGCTTGGAGCCGCAGAAAAGCCGAACCTTGAAGCGCCCCACTGTCCTGGAGCCAATACCCATGGAGACATCCTCCACGAGAGAAGTACAGTCATGGCAACCTGGTGCTGTGGCAACGTTACCTCAGAGAGAAGGAGCTGAGCTAGGACAGGCAGCAAAAATGAGCAGCTCCCAAGAATCCCTGCTGGACTCCCGGGGCCACTTGAAAGGAAACAATCCCTACGCAAAATCTTACACCCTGGTATAACAAAAAGAGCATGGCTGGACAGTGGCTGTAAATATTTACACTGAAAACAAAATCCAATGAAAGCTACCTTTTTTTTATCGAATTCCAATATTTATAATTAAAGAAGAAGATTGCCAAAATATTTGACAAAAAAAAAATAATATGAACGACAGACAGTGCAAAGACTCTCTTGCTTTTTTTCTGTCTGAGTGTGAGCTTCATCTGACTGGACATCTGAATTTTTGGGTAAAAGAGTCCAGTTTTCTGATCTTCACAAGCGTTTGTGTTTTTACTGATTTTCTACGAAGTGCATGGAGACTTAATTAAAACATTTTAACTGGAAGTTCCATCAGACAAGATTTAAAAGGGAAAAAAAAATCACATTAATAAAAAAAAATTCACCCTATTTGTGAGCTCAGCAAGAACACTGATTTGGAAAAACAAAAAGTCTTTTGTCATGTTTGCACTTTTTTTTTTTTTTAAATTAGAAAATGGATCCTTGATTGTTCTTTTTTTGTTGTTAATTAGGATGAGTGATGTCAGTGGAGGGGATTGATTTGGGGTTTTTTTTTAATATTAATTTAACGAGACACTCTTTGCATTTTGTCTATTGCGAAATAAAAGGGTCTTCTGCCTTTATTTGTGATGTCTGTTTCCATTGCCTTCTGCTGTACTTAGTTTTCCCTCAGTGTTATAGCTATATCAATACCGTACTCTGAACAATGTCCTTTCGTACCTTGTGCAGAAATGGAAAGTGAGGGGTCACACCTTTGGAAAAAAATGGGATTCACTCACAGCTTTTTTGCAGTCATGGGGCAGCGAATGAGAATTGACACAAGTCCTGAGTGCTCTGAATCTGACTCACCCAGGACCCTGTGTTTGCTTTATTTGCCACCAGAAGGCTTTCATTCTCATTCAGTGGTTTTGGATCAAGAAATGTGTTGGTGTTACTTCACTTACTCCCTAGGAATGGATCTGTACTCCAGTTGGGTGCAGCATTCACACACATTAATCACTTACATAAGGATTGGGGGAGAAAAAAACAGCTTTTCCTGTAATAGGAGAAAGGGAAGGAAAAAGTTGTTCAAGGTCTAAGATCAATGTGGCTTTCTTTAGAGGAAAAAATCTTTTATGGTGGGAGATGTCACCTTATATTACATTGCTGCATCTTTTGATTACACGAGAGGCAAAATTGCTTGGTTCATACAAAATATAAATGGTTGAATACATGACCACATTTGAGCCACCTTGCGAAGTGCCTCCTTATGTGTGTCTCCTGCCTACCCCTGTGTGCCCTGGCCAAGACAACATGGTGCAGAGCATCCCAGATAACCATGAACATGTTGCTCAGTGCCAGCTGGAAATATTCACTGGGGTCTAAAAGCAATAAAACCAGGTAAACCCAAGCAGGCTGAGAAACTCCTGCAATTTTCCTGGCAGGTGACAGTGTGGGCACTGCTAATGCAAACATTTCTGCACTGTGCTAAATTGAAGTTGCTTTAAAATAGAGAAACGCAGTTATGTATAATTGTTTCATTACTGTTATTAATGTAATTATGCTGTTATAAGGGCACTAAGTTAGCAAAGTGTCTGGAAATGAACCAAGTTCACTTGCAGCTTCACAGCTCTGTCAAGCCAAAGTGCTAAAGTTATGGAAAATCCCACAGAAGGAGCCAAATGAAGACATCGTTGAGGTATGTACTTCTTAGAGACCAACAAAGGAGTGCTGAGATGTCAGTTGGATAAGAAACATTTTCCTATTTGGTCTGCTTATTTGACCAATATGGTAATAAATTACATTTTAAAAGAAAATTTTTAAAAGCACAAAAAAAACCCATAAAACAAACAAATAAATCCCCAACATCAATCACCTCAAAAAAAACCCAAACTACTCATGAAGTATTCCCTAATAGAATGAAAAAGTATGTGTTGAAAAAAGATTAAGTTATTAATTTGCTTTGGTTTGTGATATGGGGATTTTTTTCCCGTAGAGAAACATTTTATTATGAAGAACTTAATTTTAAAATGCAATAAGAAGGTTTTTTTACTATTTCCCATTGAAGAAAAATCTAGAGAAAACTAAAAGTTTACTGAAGATTTAATTTTGGGGCAATTAATTTTATTTTGATTCACACAAGAGTCTTTCTGGTAGACTCAGTTTGAGATGAATTGGCCGTTACTACTGCACTTGCAAATGAAAACTGATTTTCTCTGTGGTATTCAGAACTTTTGAGTCTCAGGCCACTTTCATCTTGCACTCAGGCTTCCTTTGTGTCCTCTAAAAAAATATGAAAAGCTTTTGGGCAAAATTGTGGCTTGATTCATTTGCTCCTGTGGCTCTTGGGTGCCCTGAAGGACAGGGATGCTGTGGCAGCACTCTCCACCAAAACTCACCTTCACCGACAGACAAGAATAAGCATGTGACAGAGGGAGGAAATATTCACATTTTAAACTCCTGGTGACTGCTGATAGTGGAAATATTCCAGTATCTCCCTAAGTCTACATTTGGCTGTCAATCTGGAAAGTGCCAACCGTCCTTGACTTAATAAGACTTCCTCCTCATCTGTATGCAATGTGCCTGCCAATATCCATCATCCTTGTGAAGGCACCTTTGAGGGCACCATATTCAAAGAAATTCATGGCAAGTCTCCTGCTGGTTAAAATCAGAGTAGAACCAGGCTGCCTGCTTAGCACACAGAAGCTCAGACCTGCAGGGTGCCTGGCTCTGTGCCCTGGATCCAGCCAGCTCTTCAGCACAACTTCAGCTCTTCAGAGCAACCATAAACATGTGCACGGTCTCCTTGGCTGGGGGGGTTTATAGGCTTTTAATTTTCCAAACAGCACTGCAGCAGTGGAGCTTGTTAAACATGTAACAGAAGCTGTAAGGAAGTGCCAGTCCTACTCTCATCTAGCTCAAGTCTGGAGGTAGAATTAATCTCTTTTCTCAGGTCAATGCAGCTGAGAGCAGTCAAGTCCCTGCCAGATGCATTGGTTCAAGGGACCAAGATGAAAGAAAATGTGCTGATGTGTCTCTACCAGCAGCTTTTTAAACACTTCCTTGTATGAGAAACCACCAAAATCCATGTGTATGAGTCTGTATCCAAACATGTGACATACTTCTCCCATTGCATCAAGTGCCCCCTTGGAAAATACTCATGTATATGGAAACAACACAGTTTATATCAACATGAGATCTCAAAAGAGATGCCCTAAAACACAGGATCATCAAGGTATGAGTGCAGACACATCTTGCATAACACTGCGACTCCATCTGAGACCTGAGGGTGACAAGAGACTTTGCTTCAAAAGATGAATTTAAGGTCTAAAATCTTTCCTATCTTCTGTCTACTGAAAGATCACACCTCCTTAGGGAGATGTATGCTCACATTATGCTTTTTCCCCTTGCCCCAAACTCAGCAAACCCTTTAATGATTCACAGGTAGTAATTAACTCTGTTTTTGTTGCAAATGAGTTAGCAACTCCCTCACTCCTGCCTTTTATAATAACCCTTTTATCCTTCGTTATTCCATTACTGTTTCACTTAACTTGTCTAATTAACGCAACTACATTAAGTTCAGCACAGTTTTTCCCTCTCCTTTTTGTTTAGAGTTTGTCTTTCCTATTCAGAACCATAGAAATTTTGACCATTTAAAAGTTTGCCTTTTGGTTTTTATATTAGGTGAACTCCATAGTGGTGTTATCATAACTAAGAGGAGTTAAGGAGTTAGGGGATAAATAGAGAGTCCAGAGTAGCTTGGTGCAACTAGGTTTCCCACTTTTCTCAGCAGCTGGGATGGATGAAACCCATCCCTGGGTTGTGGTTGGTTGAATGGTGATAGATCTCTACCTGATTCTTTGTATTAGGTAATTTGGGATCAAAGTCTTCAGACTTTCATACCCAAAACCTTTTGTCTCCTATATGAAAAGGAGGGGTTTTTTTATTGTTTGGCCTTATTTTGTGAGTTTGACTTTTCCAGGGGCTGTCTTCTTTTTTTTCTGAAACATAACTATCAAAGATAAAGGATGCAGCTGGAAAGGCAAACTTCTCCAGCATACCATTTTCCTGGGTAGGCTGAAAAGCTCTGCCAGAGAAGGGAGCTTCCTTTAAAAAAAGAAAGGGAAAAGAAAAAGAAGCATATAGTTTGGACAGTTCATAGTTTTAGTGTTAGTCAGGTTATTTTAGGTCGCAGCAGTTGCTTAATGGACTCTCGCGGTCGACTCTGAGGCATTCCAGCAGGGAAAAGAGAGTGCTTTTCACCATTAATTTTCTCTGGGCTTGCCCAAGCCTCCCAAGGGGAAACTTCACCACCTCCCCAGAAAATAAATGCCTCTGTAGGAAGCTCACCAACCCCACACATGCTGCCAACACCCCTGAGGGTCATACAGTGAATTTCCCTGGGGTGTATATTTTTTATACTTTCTGAACTATTACCCCTTTTATTATAATGAAAATCACACTCCTTTGTATCAGGTTTTCAGAGAAGGAAGGTGCTAGAATTGGCACAAAAAGGATCTAAACTATTCTCAGCACTGACAAGAGCACTGTGAACTTTCCAGCAGGTCTTCAGTAGGGGAGCATTTGGTAGGTCTGCTCCCCACCCCACAGCAACCACCTCCTGGTTCTGCTTAAAATACCTCTGCCCCCCAGGATGAATGATTTCTTCCCTCACAGGCACCAGCTGAAGGTGTCCTGTATTTTTCAGGCCTGATTAAAGGAGAGGAGACAAGTGTGAGGGATGACCCTGAGCACAGGAGGTGGCCAGATACAGCTGTGGTGAGAGGTGACAGATTTCCTGCCAGTTGGAGCGATTGTTCAAGCTTAAAATGAAGACTCATCTCTGCAATCTGCTCTTCAGAAGGAAGGCTGCTGCAGGTATTTGTTCTGATGCTGCTAGACAAGGAACAAACACAGAACAAGGGACTTCAAACCAGGGAAATCTGTTTTCTTCATGGGAAATACATAGGATTTTAAATCTCTGTGACCAAATGTGAAAGAAAATTATGTCCTCCTTGCCCATGGAATAAAAAATGCAAAGCCCAGTTCCTCAGATTACTGAAACAAAAAATTTGCTTTGAAAAAAATTATGGATGTTTTGCATTGAAACTGCCAAGTTTTCATTCTCTGAGTTATTCGGAAAGCATAAACACCCCAGCCCCCAGTTCAAAGCTTCAGGCTCCTTAATTGAAAGTATGAAAGAGATGTTTCAAAAAAGAACATCACATAATGAAGAGACAACAGAGAAAGCAATAAGACAATGGTAAAACAAGGTGAAAAACACTGAGAAATGCAGTCTCTAAGGAAACTTGTCATCAAAACTGTAACAAACAGCAATAAGATTTTGGAATATTGCGCAAGTTAAGTTCAGCTACATTCTTGCACCTAAAGTTTTTCCACTATGCTCTCCTTAACAGTTCCAGTCCTTGTGGGATAAAAGATTTAACCTGATTCAACAGTTTCGTCGAGAAAGGAGTAGTCTCAGTGCTATTTTTAGTGCACTGGAGACCTTGGGTAGCACAGGGAAGGAAGGAACTATGGCAGCCAGGGGCCAGGAAATACTAAGCACACATTGAAATACATAGATCTTCCACCACCTAGCACCTGGCTATGGATGATCCTGCAGCTTTTCCCTAAAGAAAAGACTCCAGGTTCATGGAGAGCTTGAAAAGCCTCTTCTCTCCTATTCCCTCACAGCCCTCCTTCTTTCTTCTTCTCCTGTCCTGCCCTTGATTTTCAGAGGTTTCCAAAGTTGCAGACACATGATGGGGCTGGCTCTGGATCCTAGAGAACATCTCCTTCTCTTAATCTCTGCAGGCAGTCTCTTCAGCCCCTCTCATGCTGTGTGGCTCCCATGCTGCCCCAGCCACTGCTGCACTCCCACACTGAGTTCTTGTGTCCCTGTGGGATCTGCCTCCTCTTAGGAAGGTCATCACCCAGGTTTTTAAATCCAGAAAAGCACTCGTAAGCTTTCCCCTGCATCCAAGGCATGTCCCAGACCATGAAATTCACAAACATTTTAGAGCCTCAAGGATATAGATCTTGGCCCAAATGGATGAGGCTCAGTCCAGACACTTGAAATCAAATTGCCATCCTGCCTATGGCACTTGTCATGCAAGACTTCCCAAGGGATGCAGCACCCAGTCCTTCCAGGGGACTCACATGCCCAGAAGATAGTTGTTTGTTATGCTGGAGAGGATAAACAAGTTGGCTGCATTAAGGACCCCACCTCTACTCCCAAATGGGGCCAGGTCTGCTGGAGCTCATCTATGCCTTTGTATACCAGCATGCTGGGTCCTGACATCCAACCATCACCTCCTGTCTGCCTGGGCAGCCAGAGACTCACATGAAAGTGGGAGCTCATCATGACTGTGCTGAATTTAAATAACATTATCCGAAAAGTATAGGTCAGCGATACTTTTGTTCATGAAGAAAAGCAATGAAAGGCTGTAAGGCTCTTCTCTGCACCAACTTCTCTGTGTAATTGCTTCAGCATTAGTAATAGTAAAATTATATGCTTCCATAAGGAAATTTAAATTAGATGTAACCTAAATCAATTTGAACTTTAAAACACTGAGCTCAAACCACCTGTCTTTCCTATTGAACAAATCGTATTTAAGCCCCAAGGTCAGGAGCAAAGGGAAAGCGTAATTAAAGTTGATAGCAGACTACATAATCACACCTGAACCTACATGCAAACAGATTAAGCACCAAAAGCCATTTACTTTATTCTGCTATCCCTGCCTGCACTTTAATAAGATTTTACTCTTAAAATGGCAACAGCTTGGGTTGCATTTCATCTTACATGTACAGAAATGGATACCTTGGCAAGCTGCTCTCCAGCAACCACAAAAGCTCATTCATTAGTCTCTGACATGTTGGGCCATAGCTCTTTGCACTTCTAATTAAATCATCATCCTTGAAGGTGAACCCTTTACAGTATTCATAAGGAGAATCACTTCGGGTTGAGGAGCTGTGAACCAAAGCAATATGCAACACAGAATTGATGAGGTGCTGCTAAAAATAACTCCACAGTTTTACCATAATTTCAAAGCGAGACAAGAGGAAACTCCAGGGAGTGGGTGAAGCTGGTTTCAGGGCAGATTTCATTTGGGGATGACTTGGGATTTAGCAGCTAAAAAAGAGCAGATGGGACCAAGCGATTGTCAATTTGCTCTCATGGGCTGCTTGCAACATGCAGGGAATGTCTGGGATTTAGGCTGCTCTTCCTTGTTCCATGGCAGGAACTCTACACAGCTGAAAATGGTATGCTGGACAAAAAAGAGGAAGCTGGTGCACTGGGAATGGGTGGGACTGCAGGTTATTTCTGGCCAATCTGGCCAATCTCAATTACAGAGCCAGCTGTCACCTGCTCTGTGAGCAGATTATCCATGATTAAAGCCTACAGACCTGCAAGTGCATACCCATACACATACGCATGCTCTCCGTCATCTGCACAGAAAATGTCAAGATCAATCTAAAAGCCACTATCAGCACCCTTTTCCTACCATGGCATTGCAAGTGGTAGAAGGGAGTAGGGAAACATGCTGTAGTGCCATGAAACTGCACCAATCAGCTACTTCCAGTCTCGTCTCTCTCCCATATATGCCTGAGCTGTGCTGGGATGCATAACTATTTAAGTCCCACCTTTTAGCAAGTATTACCCTATGATGAAGACAATGTCTGCTGGTCGTTTTTATAACCTCATATTTTATCCTTTACTCCTCTCAGTAAGAAGTTCTTAACCCATTTGGCACAAGAACACAAGCCAGAGACTTTTAGGGTCTCATCTCAAAGTGATGTTTATCATTTATGCCGAACAGGACAAGAAGAAAATAAAAAGCATTGTAGGAATTCTGACTGCTAGAAAGTGCATCAGTCTTGAAAGTATAGAAAGCCCATGAGCCTCTTTACAGCTGTGAACCACTTTCCAGATGCTCACAGACACAAGAGGCCCATAGAAGCTCCATTCAGAGCTGTCCCAGCCCTTCTTAACACAGCAGAAACCCATTCCCTTCTGTAGGTGGCCCCCAGAACAAGTATGGAGATGATCAGTGTTTCCCTCCTCAGAAACATGCAGAAAGCTTTATGCCAAAGCTGACAATGTCATGAAGAATATGTTTATTCAGAAGACTACTGCTACCAATTATGATTATTCTCCGTAGGCTTTTTTTCAGCACAGCTGGATGATTAAGGTTCTCACTGGAAAAGACCACTCAGTCTACCCAAAATTTTCATGACAGTCTGTCATTTTCAGTAACATCCAGCATAAAAGCAGCCTGGTTTCTTGCCAGTTCAATCAGTTTGGCCTAGAAAAATGAGAATTGCTTGAGTCTGAGGCAAATAAACCATCTAGTAAATTAGGACATCCCATGTCATCTTCCTGTTGATACCTTCTTTCTCACGGAGAAGTTTCCCTAGCAGAAGTCTGTGGGGATTCAGCTTCCGGGTGGGGCTTTAAGAGTCTCTTCCTGACACACATGAGAGAAGATCTCCTCCCTTTAGGGAGGAAAACTTGGCAGGTTTCCTCAATTGCCTGGTAGCAGCCTAAGCCATCAGCAGCAGCCACATAAGGCTGAAAACAATAAGGAAACCTTTGCATTTTACATTTCCTCCTATAAAATAAAGAAAAGGAACTATCAAAATTTCCATTCTGACTCTACACATTCCTCTTAATTGCCCTTGCATGGAAGTGAAAGCTTTTCCAAAAGTCACATTAGCTGAACAGCATTTTTCTCTGCATCCAGTGATTATCACATTGACATGTTGTTTCCTTGCTGCGCTGTGTGAAGAATGAGGCATCCAGGACAAGGATGACCAAGATCCAGGTCTCAGCCTTGAAGAAATTGGCCACTAATGAGCCCAGGGTAAAAAAAAAAAAAAA
>VZTY01034391.1:305810-424279 GCA_013400935.1 Turnix velox
AGGCCAAGGTAAAAAAAAAAAAAAAAAAAAATCACTTGCTTTGCGTTTCAGGGAGGGTTTCCCTTGTGGCACTTCTTCAGATGTGTGGACTGAGCCTACAAGAGGCTTGAAATTATGCCATGCAAATTAGTGATTGCTCGACTGACCAGGCAGCTGAACCAGCACAGCAATCAGCTGGTGCTGACAACTTTGAACTTAGTGGAGAGCTCAAGGTCCGTGGAAACCAGGGTATATCCCAGCCCCTGGGGCAACTTCCAAACACGCTAAAAAAAAGCACTACAAAAGGAAAATAACACGGTGCCTGTGTGTGAATGAAACATCCAGCACCTGAGCTCTGAAACTATCTTCAGAGATGAATAAGGAATACAAGAGAAAAGAGCACACCTTGCCCATTTACCTAGCAATACCTCGTCTCGTTTTTTACACAATTCAATAACAGAAAGTCATCTCCAAAGTCTGCATAATTCCTAAAAAATGTACTCTGAGGTCTGACAGGACAAAGTCTTCCCTATTTTTAGAGTCACTGAAGCCCAAAAGACTAGGGAGT
Organism: Turnix velox; assembly: GCA_013400935.1. Lineage (NCBI taxonomy): Eukaryota > Metazoa > Chordata > Aves > Charadriiformes > Turnicidae > Turnix > Turnix velox. The sequence continues at coordinate 306,358 of VZTY01034391.1, forward strand.
TAGGTCAAGAGAAGCAGGCAAGATAAGTGTGTAACGAAGAAGTAAGTTGTCAGCTCAGGGTAGAAAAACAACAGAGACCAACAACTAAGACTCTGGCAAAATTCACCACAACTTTAAATTCCCCAGGTCTCACCATATAGTCAAAGTCAGGCAGTGCTGATGTCTATATCAAGATGGTGCTTGACAGTACAGTTTCCACCTTCTGCAATTTTAATCAAAATTGAAAACTTCAGTATTTAGTAACTGTGGCAGTGTCAAATATTATTGTGACTCTGACAGTGACAGGATGTCGCCTCAAAGATGGCAGAATATTAAGGTCAGATGTCTCTGAGCTTTCCAGTTTATCTTACTCATACTAAGATCAGACTCTTCCCTCTGACCAGGGTAAAGCAACGTTTCTAGTACCGAAGGCTAGGGACCTCTATATCTCATGGGAGGAAAGCTAGTGGTATAGTCTTTCATTGACACTTCTACAGCACCTATCAGGAGTGTAACCAAATAACTTAGAAGTCTGAATGCTTTATTTTGCCCCCTGTCATATCTATGGGGAAGGGAAAGCTAAAGGGACCAGATGGTCTTGTCAAGGTCATTCTGGAGAAACTAGACCTCAGTCTTCATTGGGGTTCAAAGAGGCCTTGATTCTGCCCAGCCGATCCCAGTGTCATGTTGCCAGAGAAGCTGTGGGCTTTCCATCCTTGGAGGATGGAAAATACTTGTAAAATATTCCAAATTCAAACAGACAAACCCTGAGTCACCTGAGCTATCTGGCCCTGGTCTGAGTAAAAGAAGGATAATCTCTGAGTTTCTTCTCTTCTGGACTAAATTATTCAGTGATTTCAAACCCAAATTTCCCATGGGAGCAGGATTGCACCTAGAGGGCCTCAGCTGTAAGGACCCACTTTCCTCTTTGTTGCTAATTGAAAAACACTGAATTGTTTCTCTCCTTACCCATGGGAAGGTGACAAATGCTTTCACATTCTTTGTGGAATGGTTCTTTGGTTGCACACTTTGCTGGGTGTCGTGAGGAACCTTCTGACTTTAGGTTTAATGGGTGCTTCTCTCCAGCAACTTAATAAGTTTCACATTAGCTTTATGCCCCAAAATCACATGAGAGTTTATTCTCCACCTTAGTTTCCTGTGCCAAAGGGTGCAGAATTCCTCCATCTTACCATGATCTTGCACAGATAAAATCCAAAGTGTTTGTGCACCTCTTGCACATGGATATTATTCATGATATGAAATTAGAATCAGGAAATCCCCAGGGATTCAAGAAATAATGTCATGTTCAGTTCAGCCTCTGAATAATTATAAATAAAATGCAGATAGAATAAAAGAAAATAGGAGTAATTTCCATTCATAAAAACAGGAGAGGGCAAGGGAAGTGGGGGTATAGGTATAAGAAGTCAAAAGCCCATGTCAAAACAGATTTCATCACAGAAGAACAAGTACCATTAGTACTGCAGGGGTATCTAATTCTGGCATTTCCAACTTCAGCTGGGTGACTTTGCAACCTAGTTATTTTTGATGTGCTATATAGTGAGCAGAAACTTTCTGATGTTTTGCTAACCAATGACCTTGTTTGAAAAGAGCATCTGTGGTATCTAAATGACTTTCACATAACTTTTATAGCTGATAAATTCAAGCAGAAGGATACTTTCGGGTTCAAACCTATATATATTCCATCTGAAGGAGTGTCAATTAGAAAATAAATCTTTTACGGGTTTACAATAAGGGATGTCAGTTATACTCAACAGTCCCCAGAGTGCTTGAAAATATCTGCTGAATCTGAAAATTTCTGCTGATCTGCTGAATCGATATATATATATATCAGAGAATCATTCAATAGTAGAATAGTTTAGGTTGGAATGTCCTTTAAAGGTCTCCTAGTCCAACCATCTTCAATGAGCAGTGGGCAGGGCCATATTCAACTAGATCTGGTCACACACTTTTGCAGTTAAAAAAAAACACCAAAAACATTAAAAAGACAGTAGTTACAATGCAGCATGTTACTCTGGAGAAAAAGTTGACTGATTTATAAAAAATTTAAATATTCTTCATATTTTTAGCAAAAGCTTGCTATTTATTCTTCCCTTATGTCGGTAATTTCTTGTGCTGCCTGAATACATCCAGAATGCCAGTAGGCTTTTACTCTGTGATGCTCTTATTCCAAGACTCTTCATTCTCAAAATAGCATTTTCACATCTACAGAAAACATCCCAGGACTTTCACAAAAAAACTTTGACTACATCAGAAGATGTCAGGGATAGCTTCAATTCTTCCAACAGTTGAACAATAAATATCTTTTAAAGGAGATTCAAAGGACACAGAAGTTTTCAGATGTGTGCAGCCAAAATGGTTTCCAGTTGCAAAGACAAAAATGTATTAAGGTCACTTCTACCATTAAAGACCAATACCAGGTTGTGCTGTTAGCTGACAGGTTTGGGGTGGGCTATGATGAGTTTCCCTGTGTACCATGTTCCAAAGAAGGTGGCAAAGGCTGTGGTATAAACCCACTCCTGATGGCACCTGCTTGTCCCTTCTGGGGACACACCATGAGCCACCCTGCACCCAAGGACTCCTAAGGTCAGGTACCATTAGAAGAAGCCAGGCTGCAGGCAGCAATGGCAGAGTCACTGAAGGCTGAAAACACTGCTAGAGGCTGGTATATGCACTTGGGTTTGTGCTGGGTTTGGGGGTCTTTTTTCTTAAAAAAATGCACATACATTTTAAAGGTTATGATCTTTTGTGACATTTCCATTCCTCTTTTCTTGCTGGTGGTGATGCAGCTGACAAATTGAAGACAAAGTGCAATCCAAATAACTTTTTACCAAAGCCCTCTGTTTTCTCTTCTTGGTGACCTCTGAGACCAGGGTAGCAGTGCTCGTGTGCCCACTCATAAATGCTTCTGAATGCTGGATTTGACCCCCAGTCAACCCAGACACCATCTGTCAGATGGCAAAAAACAGAGTGACAAGTGAAAGAGGAGTATGGGTATAAAAATAAGGAGTTTGTGTACAGCTATTTGATCATACATCATGAGAGAATATCCCACTAGACTAACTCCATCTGACAATGATTACCACATTTTATAGAATCATAGAGTTGGAAGGGACCTTCAAAGGCCATCTAGTCCAATTCCCCTGCAACAAGCTGAGACATCCTCCACTGGATCAGGTTGCTCAGACTGTCATCAAGCCTGGCCTTGAATGTCTCCAGGGATAGGCCTCCACCTCCTCTCTGGGTAACCTGTTCCAATGCCTCAACACACTCATGGTGAAGAGCTACATTTTAATGTCCAATCTAAAGTTGCCCTGCTCTAGCGTAAAACCAATGCCCCTTGCACTACCAGTATATGCTCAGACAAACAGTCCCTCCCCAGCTGCAGCTACAGATGTGGTTTCACATCTGTATTTAGATATATGGTTTAATTTGCAGGTACTTTTATATACACACATTTTAATTAATGTACAGTTCTAATATAATTGGCGTGTTTTCAATTCAAATACAGGTATTAGGTAATATATTATTTTGTACACGGACATAATTAAGGTAAGCTGTATGAAGAATAACTTTTGTTGGACCAAAGCCTGGAAAACCAGACATGCTTTCAGGCAGATGAGTTCTTTTTTCAGGTCAAACTCTTTATTCTGTTTTTCACTTTATTCATTGCTGCAAATCTTGCTTCCATTACTAGCCTTAGCTCATCACAGCTACTTCAGGGCTAGAATCAGCTGAACACAAACTGCTGCTTTCTTGAAGCTTTTTCTTGGACACATCAAGCCATCCCAACCTGAAACAGTGCCCAGTTCTCATCTGTGGAAAATCATCATTATTTCACTGGGTTGTATTCAAGTCTTATCAGGACCCCATCACTGCAATGCATAACTTATCTCCTCCATTCAGTGAGTACATGGGGGCTTACTGTCTGTAGTGATTGAGGGGGAAATGCTTAATTAAATCTGTCCATCAGTAGGTGAAAGGCTTCGCTGGGTTTTTTTGGGTTTTTTATAGTGAGTAGATACACAGATAATAGCCTTTTCGATTTATCATCTCCTGTAAAAGGGCTGCTGGCACAAGGCATTGGAGGTATTGTGTTCTGAGTACTGGGAAGAAAAGGGGAGGAAAGATATGGCTGAATTTTCACTGGCAGTCCAGTTTTGAGGACCATCTGGGCAGTAGCCTGGTAGCAATTCATCAACTCTGCAAGACAAAGCTCCAAAGCAGACTGCCCTTTTTCTTCTGCAAGAGCTAGCTAAAAGTAAACCAGATTCTGCTGCAATGAATTATTAAAAGGAGTTCATTTAACATCACAGTGCTCTGGCTTAAGTACAGACAGGGCAAAGTGGTTTCCCAAATCTTACTGACTTCCCTAAGTGTCCTATTAGAGGACAAAAATGTGAGTTTGTCAGCAAAAATATCTGCCAAAGGAAACTTAACACAAAGTAAAATGAGCTTTGAAGAAGGAAAATAGTTAAATGAGAGCTCCTGGTGTACAAAAAGAGAAAGTAGTTCTTCAGTTTTAAGTGTCTCAGTAGCAAAAAAATGTGCTCTGAAAGCCCTGTGATAAACCAATGTCAGTGGCACATAAAGGCTTGCATCTGGGATCACATATATGATATAGATACATAAGGCAAACATATGTATGTGATAACATACATATCTGTGTATAGCCAACCCTCCTAGGTCATCTCTATGCTCTAGAATTCACTCTCTCCTTTGCCCCTCTTCTGCCCTGCTCAGTATTTCAATGAGTCATATTTCACCATCTGCCTTAAGAGTTGCCTGTGAAATAATGTGCATATCAGAGTTCGTAGAATAATCTGGGTTAGAAAGGACCTTTAGAGGTCAGGCCCATAATTATCAGGGACATTGTCAACAGGATTATGTTGCTCAGATCTCTGTCCAACCTGATTTTGAATGTTTACAGGGATGGGGAATTACCACCACTCTGGGCAATTTGCTCCACTGTCTCATCACCGCCATTATAGAAAATTTCTTCCTTATATCTAGTCTAAATATACCCTCTTATCCCTAAAGATGCTGTTCAAAAAAAGGTCCAGTTTTGTCCCTACCTTTTCTATAAGCTCCCTGTATGTATTGAAAGGCTGCAATAAGGTCTCTCTGAAGCCTTCTTCTCTCCAGGCCAAACAATCCCAACGCTCTCAGCCTGTCCTCATAGGAGAGGGGCTCCAGCCCTTTGACAATTTTCATGTTCTTCTTGTGCCAAGGAGTCCAGCACTAGACACAGCACTCCAGGAAGGGCTTTATGAGAGTGGAGCAGAGCAGAAGAATCACCTCCATCCACTGGCTCACCAGGGTGCTTTGTTGCAACCTGGAATGCAACTGTTTTTCTGGACTGTGAGCATATGTTGCCAGCTCATGTCCAGTTTCCTGTCCACCAGTACCTCCAGTCCTCTGTGGGGCCATTCTCAATTCCTTCATCCTCCAGCCTCTGTTGATACCAGGGGTTGCTCTCACCCAGGTGCAGGATCCTGCATTTGACCATGTTGATCTTCATGAAGTTCTCATGGGCCGACTTCTGAAGGTTGCCCTGGTCCCTCTGGATTGCATCTTGGCCCTATAGAATGTCAGCTACCCCAATCATTTGGGTATTACACAACAGCTGTAAAGCATCAAGCACAGTGTTCACAGGTTTGAGGATAAATAAGTTCAATAATTCAAGATTTTGAGTATTCATCTATTTTTTCACTGAAGACTAAGGGAAACATTTAGATACAATTGTTTTCTGAATGTAGCAGCTGAAAAGACAATGGATGGAAATATGAGGAAGCAGTAAAGAAAGACAATGGAAGTTAACTTGCCAATCCTGTAAATGTTGCACCATTTTTTCTCAGTTCTTCCAGTGGAATTTTTATTTTCTCCAATTGTTCCTCTGTGCAATGCTGTGTAATTCAATTTCTCACAGCCTTATTAGCTTTGTCAGCAAGGCTTTTAACTTCTAGTTTTCACAGCCACAAGTCCCAGATCACCAAGCAAAATGAGGGTATGCCTACAGCCCAGGCTGTGAAGTTCAGTCTCCAAGGCAAAGCTCCCATTAATTCAGTATGGTCTGTACTTTTTGTAACAGATCCCACATAAAAATGTATGGGTAGCACACGCTCTTAAGTGCTTCAATAAATGGATAATGATGTAGAAATGCTTTAGGGTTCATCTTTTCTTTCCCTTCCTTCTTGTGTTCTTTAAAATATGACATCAAATGATAGTTGTCTCTAAAGCAATTAACCAGAGAAAAAAAGCCTGTAAACACACTTTATAACTGAACCATTTATTAGACAAAATTTAAAAACAGAGTCCCTGAAGACAATGCCAATGTATTTTGCATTACTGGTACTTCTAGGAAATAAGTAAAATATGCAAAGAACCTTAATCAGTTTGAATCTAACTAAAGATTTAAAAAGCACTGTCAAAAGCTGTTATCACACACATTTGTTAATCTTCTTTTTTTCCTGTTCATTTCCAGTAGGACAGACCGAAAAATGTCTGTGGAAAATTGTGAGTGTTGGCCCTGGTTTGGCCTCTGTAATTGCAGAATTTAAGAGCATGAAATTAATGATAAGTTTGTTGTAGAAGAGCTTCAGGAGGTAACAAAACAAGGTGTTTTATGGCAGGGGCATGTGCATGTGTCAGTGACCAAGGATAAGGACATTCATCTTTAATGTGAACTGTTGATTTCGGTAAGTCTAGTCATGAAAATGGGGCTGAGTTTCTAGGAACTATGACACTTTGCATCAGTTGAGTGAGAACAACTGCTCAAATTCTCCATTTTAATTTATTTTCTTCCCTTTTTTCCCTTCTAGATTAATATTACTTTATATGGCATTAAAAAGATTGATCTGCTGTGACTCCTTTACCTACAGATTAATTTCTAAAGAATGATGGACAGTCAAGTTTTCTAACATTTATAAAGAAGAGGCACTGCAGCTGTAAATGGTATGCTGTATATACTAGAGCTAGGAGAGGCAGATGAATACACAAGGTGTTTTTAATTTCCCCAATGAGCATGTTAGTTTTCTCAATATCGTCAACAATCAGTGCAAATTAGTTCCTTAAAGAACTGCTTATTGTAGCTAACCTGTATATTTGGTTACCACAAAAATGCACATTAGCATGAATATTCAAATAAGTCCATGAACCATCAAATATCCATTTTGTTCTATAAATAGAACTGTGATGATATTTTTGAGTAAGTTCTTCCTGAAAAGCAGATCTCCAGATAGGAGAGGCCAGAAATTATAAACTTAGTCTCAGAAAAAAAGCAGAACCTGTTGTGTTGAAGCAGAGCAGCTATAACAGATCTGGGAGATCAAACTGTTTTTCTGCTTGGATTTTCAGGACTGCTGTTCTTTACCATTTTCAAAAGAATTACCAAATCCCCGAGTGAACTTGAATAAAATTGCCTGTTCTTTGAGTTTGATGCACTAGTTATTTTTAGTCAGGTTTAGTCACTAGAAGCAAGTTCTTTTTTTTCTTTTAGATAGAAAATTTGCACAGATCCTTAAGGATTTTTATAACACTTCAGAAGAACAAGGAAAAACACTCTGCAGCACTTTCAAAGTATTTAAAATACTTTAATGAGAAACTCCATAAAAATCTCACCAAGAAACAATGTTAAACATGTAAGAATACTAGCACTTGTATTTTAGTTTAGTTACTGAAATAATTGTTTTTAGCTATTTTATCCAAAATCTGGTACTCCACTTTGATACAAAATATTTTAGCTGACTTTTATTCTGTGACCATAACTCTCAATTTTGGCATATAATTGGTTCATTTGTTTTCTTTTCCAGTAAGGCTTTTAATAGATAATGATGTTCCTAATAGTTATTTTATCTCTTGCAGACATCTTATAACATTCAGTAACAAGATGCAGAAAGAAAGTGAAAGAGAAGTATATAATGGACCAAGTAACTTATATGAGAGAGACTCTCCTTTGTACTACCAGCATGCTTAGTCTACCCCATGTGTAATTTGTACCAAGTCTAAGAGATCACATCACAAAGATGCTGATCTCACATCTGGAAATGTGCCCAGTGAGGCAAATGCATTAATTTTTCTCCATAGTGGAGTCAAAGAAGGAAAGAAAAAAAAAAAAAAAGAAGGAAAAAGAGTGCACTATGTTATGTATTTGTCAGGAAAATTGTGCTTAATGTAGCTGATGGATAATCTGATCCATTTTCAGCCTTGTTTTTTCTCTTACTAAAAACTGAATCGCAAACCTTTGCACAGTGCTCAGGAAGGACAAGAATATTTTTGGTGTGTGTATCTACAAGTATATACATATATCTGTCTGAGCATATATGTGCATTTATACATGTGCATGTGTACTGTAAAACATAAACATGCATTTAAATAAGGGAAAAAAGAGATGGGATGGAGGTCAGCACGCTCACAATAGTATTTGTGCTGGCAAAAATGATCCCTTTGGGTTGATGTCTTGAATACAAAACAGTCTTTGCATACAGCCTTCTGCTGTAGGAGCAGGCATTTCTAAGCCACAGCTCTAGCCAATAAACATTGCATGGATTTCTGTTGTGCCCTGACCCACATATTTTCCTTTATACTTCCTTCTTTTTATTATTCTTTTTTTCACATTCATATAAAGAGACTTAAGCACCAAAACCCGAGGTTTGCTCTTGCAGGCAGGCAGGCTGAAAGTGCATGTTTTTTCTTGTTAGATGGGTTTTATAACTCGGCTGATGGATATTTGCAGTCTCAGTACACAATTGATGCATGGTGCACAGATGCAGTGCCTTGGAAAACATTTGCATTGACTATCATGATGTTTTCCTAATTAGTCGCCTCTGAATACAGATCTATTTCCAGCATGGTTTTTACATCGAACTGCACAACAAATTCAGTTCAACTGGCAGTTTAGCTTACCCAAATGCCATCAACAGAAGTTAGCTGAAATAAATTAAAGAGGCAGTAATGTGCTCGTAGCATTAACATTAGCATTTCATGGCCTTTAGCTAGCTCAGGCAATAAACAAAACTCGAATTGTGAAAAGTTTCCTGCTTATGCGGACAGAAGGGCATCTGATGGCTGAAGGCTGATTGCCACTTCTCATCAGACACCATCAATTGCCTTTTCTGACAGGGTTTTGAGAGCTCTAACCACATGAGGTCATAAAGTATCTTGCGTTCCGAAAGGGAGTTTAAAGTGGGAAGAGGAACAAAGGAAGGTAAAATGGGGGCGGAACATCCGCAAAAAAACTTACTTTGAATAAACTGATGGAAGAAGTAGCTCAATAGCTGAGGATGCGGCATCTCTCCTCCGAGTTTACTGATTGAAGTGATGGAAGTTTACTGATTGAAAATCAGACAGTGTGGATTGTGATTAAAAGGTGGGGGTTTTTTCTCTCCAGTTGTCCTTCAACAAACAGCTCATGTGAACCAGGGGGCTGTACAGAGAGCAACATGATCTCTCTACTAGGATTTCTAGTGAAATTCAAAGGAGGTACCTATGCTCCCTCATATCATTCTCCTCTTTCCACTGCTGCTGGAGTAAAAATGGTCTTAAGTACCTGGAGCTGCATATATAAAATAGAGCTGAAGTATGATTTTAACCACTGCCACCAGCAATTGATAGAGCCACAGACAGACAGGGACATAAGTGGTTACACTTTAGGAGGTGCTGAGTACCCAGCAACCCTCCCTAAGGAAAACTATTTGGTACTGATTGAAAATGGCTTTTCTAGAAATGACCTATCATGGCGAAAAAACATTATTTCACCTACTGATTATTGCCATGACTTTATTGAGTGTCTGCGGAGGAAGGAAAGGGACAGTGCAGAGCTGGCAGCAAGCACACAAGTGATGGGGGAGCTGCTTTAGTAGGACAAAATGGTGCCAAAAGATGAGTTCAGATGGGGTCTGATGAGGGGAGAAAGGTAAAAAAAATCTCACCTTTCTGGAAATCCAAACTGTATGGAATTGCTGTAATTTTTTATCAGATTGTCTTTTTTTCCCTAATTTTTTGTGTTGGAGGAACATAGATTGTTTCAAGCATTGGGGCTTAAGAATTACTGTAATAGGATAAAAGCTCTAAGTGGAGTTATTTAAATAAGTGAACTATATGCTCCCTCATCAATCATGCATTGGAGCCCCAGACTGGGTAATGGAGGAAGGGAGCTGCTTGCTGCCCTGGTTGAAGCAGATTTTCTGCCCCAGATTTGATTTCAGATGAATAGGGAATTAGTTTAGCCCTGACAAGAAATCCTTTAGTGGAAGGGAAGAGGTGACAGGGACTATGGGGTTTAAGTCTCTCTGTTGGCACACTTGACAAAATAAAAAAATCATCTGAGGTGGGCAAACAGTCCTAATCAACAGAATTTCCTCAAAAGAAAGAAGCAAATAAACAGGCAAACAAAAAGACACTTGAAAAATAATCCTTTCCTTGCTTTAAAGGACTGCCCTTTATTTTATTATACTATCTGAGCAAAGAGACAAATCAACTTTTAACTCCCTGCTGCAAGGGTTCCACCTTTACTATATGCCACCTTTACTATACATGGGCTTTCACTCACGGTGTCATCCTTCTGGTGGGTTCCTCAGTAAATCCATTGTCTCAAAGAGGAGAGAACAAGCTGCTGAAGCCTCTTCTACATCCTACTGTTGAGGCTGTAGAGGGTGAAAAACTGTACAACCAGGAGCAGAGACCTGAAACTACCCAGAGAGTGATTATGAGCTCTTTCTCCCTGCCACCATCACCTTAGTCGATGAGTTGGCTGCTACATACTGCTTCAGTTCCACCATGATGGCATTCCTTGAGAGCGAATACTAAATTAGAAACACTAAAGGTTTATACTTTATCACCAAAATGTTTTCAGTGTTTAATCTCATTTATATGAATGTGCCTTCAGCCACCAGGAGAAACACAAATCTGAAGAGTAAAAATTTTAATTCTGTTATAGAAGATAGAAGTTTACTTAACCACCTGCTAACTTCATCTGGGCAGCCTAGTCTGGGGTTGTTCTGGTATTTTACTGTAGTTCAGTGATGGATGATTAGTGTATTCCATTAATTATTCTTTTTCCAGCAATAAATACTAGCTATATGTGGCAAAGCATCTGGAGCCTATTTTTCAGGCCAACACAGAAGGGAAGCAGAACAGTGGGCACAACCATGGTCTAATCTTCAGGCTAGGATTTATTTATGTCAGCTGGCCAGATGACATCCTTTCATGCACTGTAACTATTAAAGTAACTACAGTAGTGATGGTCCATCAATGAGGCAAATTGCACCTCCAGAAAAAGAAAAGGCATTGCGCTTCCTGCAATGAGTGCATTGACAATTTTCCATGGCAGAGGAGAGAACAGCCAGGAGATTTAGTGGAGCTTCAGCTGCAGCCATCCCCTATTCCTTGGCATGGTACTGAACCACAGGGGCTAATTGCAAGGCAGCCTGCAGAGCAGTTCATCAGTACAGATCTAGCAGAGCTCATGAGAGCAACAATTTAAAGACCGTTTTTGTTGCTTAGAAATGTGTGACTACAGAAAGCAATATGACTGCTGTTGCCTGAAACCACAGCATGGTATAGTCTGTGCTTCCTCTCATCAGTAATCATACCATGACAAAAGGTTGTTTTCCAAGAACTCTCATACCTTAAAAATATGGACTTTGATAGCAAGTGAATGTCGTGTGTTATCAGTAATGTATCAGCCTCTTTTCCAGCTGAGGAAGTAATCAAATACTTGTTGAAAAGAGTAGAGCTTGTTTTTCTGTGGCCACTGATGACTCAAGCTGAAGTGATATCAAAATGCTTCTAAATCTGGCCTCTTGGTATACAATTAGTTGAAAGGGGCACAGGTCTACATAAATATTGAATGGTCAGCAGTCCTTGTAAATATAAACAGTGTACTATCATACAACTATCTGTAGTTGGACAACATATGATATGCATGCAGTTCAAGATGTGCAGCTGGAAGTGCTGAAGTTATCTTATGAAGAAATCACTAAGTAATAAAAAAACTAAATACTGAATGCTCATTTAGCTCATACACTGCAGAAACAGCAAGTGTGCTCTCACCAAAGCCTCCATTTAACTTCATAGCCTACAGGTCAGGGGGCTTCCATCCCATGGCCCCTCCGCAGCAGATAGCTTGTGTCAGCCTTGACACTTGTGAATTTTTGAGGCACAGATCTGCACAGTAAAGCACAAATAAACTTAACATGTTCTGCAGATATAACAAATGGCTTTTTAATATCAGATAATATTTTCTCTGTTGTAATTCTTCAGCTTCCCGAGGACGGTGAAGATGCAGATGGGTGAACGTTGCTTTTTAAATGCTAAAAACTATGACAATCTTAAAATTAGGGCAATCTCATCCTGTATGTGCCGAGGTTTGACATAATGCATTAGCTGAAGGTTAAATTACAGCAAAGAAGAGATGACAGGTTACTTGCTCATCAGAGTAGCTCTTCTCTAAAAAAAACTATGCAAAATTATTTAATTTACTGCCACACATTTGTTCTCAAATAGCTGAATTCACAGTCTGATTTCTGAGAGGAAAATTTTTATTCACTGTTTAAGCTACATTTTCTCAAGGAAAGAAAAAGGTGACTTTGAAAACTGTAGATGTTTGGAAAAGGGGAAAACTTCTGATTGATTTATATTTGTTTGTACCATGTGTGATTGGGAATGATATATTCAGTAAGGACTGTACGTGTCCTGGGGGGGGGCAACAGGAATCCTGTTTTACAGAAGGTCAGGTTCTATTTTCAAACATCTTAATTTTTCAAAATTCTAGTTTTCCCTCACACTTAATAGTTATGGCATTTGCTGTGTAAATTCCTAACTCAAATGTATCAGCAGAAAGACGACCTTGCCAGATTGCAGAAATATGCTAAATATTAAATCCCTTCAGGCTTAGGCTTCGCTCACACATGCAAAGAAGTTTCAAGAAATGATTATGAAATACAAATACGCAGCACAGTTACACTGAACTTACATAATATCTTAAACAAGAAAGTAAAGTTTCTAAGAACTGAACTTTATATGTCACAGCCCTAGGAGAATTCAGGAGAAAACATTCCTGTATCCCAAGGGAAACATATTTCTCTAAAAGTTCCATTCTTTGTCATGTTGTCCCTTATTTTCAGATGAGAAAGGAAGTATTTCTGTTATCAGAGACCTATGTCACTCATTTCTCCTCAGCCAAATGCCAAGGCAAACTGATCAGCCACCAGTTCCTCCAGCTATCCCTCTCCAGGAATTCAATTAGAGAAAATGACTGCTTGGTGAATACACTTGCCATTAGCTTTCCCTGGACCTTGAACTAAGCTTCATTTGTAAAGCAGAAAAAACCCATCCAGGAGGGTTCTCCAAAGAATAATTTCTTTTAAAGGTCATGCTCACGCTTCTGAAAGAACTGAACACTTGTGCATGAGGAATTATTAGAGCATTTTCCTGAAGTGCAGATTTTGTGTGCATCAGAATATTGAATTTAAATGCTTTTGTCTTCCACCATTTCTGAAGTGTACATTTATTTGTACCCACATGGGCTATACATATAGCTAAACACAACAGTTGAATGTGCTGCCTGGAATCTCACCTCATATCTGAATATCTTACATCCAGCATCTTTTTAAATTGATTGATCATCCACAGAAGAGAGCTGAATATAACTTGGTCTCTGACTGACAGCTTAGTTAATGAGCTTAGCTAGATAATCCTGTAAAGCCCAAAGTTAAATACCATAGCTAAGAAAAGGTATTACCCTGTTTTTCTTCTCACTCTGGCTTTAGGAAATGTTATCAGTTCCAAGAAAACAGACAAGGGCTCCAGTCCAGCACCCAGAAAAAATCCCAACCTAGCTCAATTGTTCCATTACAGGAGTACAAAGACAATCATCCATCAACATGTCACCAAAGTTTTAAAAGGTGTCTTCTCATTTTTTCCAGGAAAATAGTACTTCCTACATGGCTCAGGAAACCATACTAAAAAAAATCATTTAATAAAAAAAGAACTTTTAACCTCAGAGGCTGAGATTTGCTTCTTATTTTAGCAATGTAGCTGTTACCAAGGTAAAACTCAGAGCAGCAGCAGCAGCAAACTTTTATAAAACTTCAGTTAAATTCAAGGCCTCTTGATACACTAAGAGGGAAAATAATGCGATCACTCTGCTGAAGAGGGTATTTAGAAAGAAATCTCTCTAAGATCAATTAATTTGGTTGATTTTATGTAGGTGAGAAACAGATTTCTTTAAAGCATTCTGTCTAGGTTAATCAGAGAAGCCCAGTGTCAGGCTGTAGCAATAAACTTTTATTCCTTTATTTTCAGGTTAGAAAAAAATAGATTTTGTAAAAATTATCAATTTCTCACTGTCAATTTCCAACAGATTTTTGACTGTAGAAGGAAAATCCCTGAATTGCTGTGAAGTCATAAATATCCTGGGGTTATATAATAACAGCCTCATCTCCTCATTAAAAATTATGTATTGCTTACTAATTTCTCATTTTTTCCAAGTTTGGTGAAATCTAGCTTGCAAGTAGTCCACCTCCAAATCCTGGCCTCTGTTGTTGAGGGATTTATTAGATGTGTTTCCAAGTCTCCATTAACTGTGACTTTCCAGTCTATTAACTATTTACATCTGGTATCACATAAGCATCTCTAACATAAGCACTGCTGTAGTGAATGCAGATACTCTATAAATAATGCGGGAGTAATGGATTGGATCAGCTCCATCTGCAAATGGGATAAACTCCTCTCTCTCTCAGGCAGGAGCTGTTTCCATAGGATCAAACTGAAGTGAGCTTTTCACTGGAGAAAGAGGCTGGAATCTTTCAAGGCTGTGTTGGAAGACAGCTTGCTGCAGCCACCGAAGCCCGTGGCAGGACCTAAATAGGCAATGGGTCAGTTTGGGTTGCCCTCCAGAAAAGGAAATTTCACCACCAGGAAAAGGTCCTGTTCCCTCAGAGCAGAGCTTTAAAGCTGGACTGAGCAAACACGTACCATATCACTGCAGAAGCTGAGGAAGGACACATCTCCTCAAACTCAGTAATATCTACTAAAGCTGGGAAGGCAGCAAGGAGCTCTGAGGAGCACCTTCACAGGTATGAAGATGAGCAGGCTGCTCTACTCTTCCCTTGCTGGCTACAGACACCTGGCTATTCACAGGTGCTTTGCTGTACCAGAAAGATGCCCATAAGCAGCTGCACCTTGGCAATGCTATTGCACCTGCCAGGAATCACAGGCACTACTGTGATTCAAGATAAGGAACTTGTCTGAGATTTATTCAAACAGCAGTAAGGAAAATACCTGTTCCATACTACCAGTTCCTCCTCAAAGCTTTCCTCACAGACAAGCCTGGCGCAACTGCTAATAGATGCAGATAAATATATCACAGGACAGAATTTGTTTGGTTTTATTTTTTGATGGAACAGACATCTCGGAAAACAATCATATGTCAGTGCAGCTCTGTTTAGAACTGGAAGCTGGTGCAAATTATGTCAGATTTATTTTGCTTTAGGTGAGAGCTTGTTAATAACAGTGAAATACACTGTGAGGGGAGAGGGGCTGCTAAACTTCCCTGCTTGGCAGCAACCTCATCCATCACAGAATGGCTGCAGTTGACTACAGCACATTCATGCAGACTGTGAAGGATTCGTGAAAGCACCCAGGAGATTAAAGTATCTAAGTGCCAATGACTTTAAATGGCACTTGCTTTTGCAAATTTCATCCCCTGAGAGTTCAGTAAACCTAGTAAGGCACAAAAATACAATCTGAAGTGCCATCCAGCTTTATGCAAAGTTGGCAAGTCTTGCTCTTCTTTTATATGGTAAGGTGAAAACAAAAATGACTGCTTTTCCAGAAATAACCAGACTGGAAAGTAGCATTTGTAATAATAATTTACTTGATAGGCTCACTAATACAAGTGTTCCTGAATGCTGACAAGCTGTTTTTCAGGGGAAATCAACAGGTTACTTCATGTCAGAAAACAGACAATCGTCGCACCTAAAGTATGCTGCTGCCGACAGAGCACATGAAAATGGATTCACAAGAGGGAATAACATAGCCTAAAGCACCCAAACAAAAGGAACCTTTTAAAGTTGATTTGCATCAGAAGCCTCAGCCTATTGTCTAAAAATAATAATGACTCCAGCTAACCAATCAAGGCTTATTTGCTGTGTATCAACAGAAAAGCTATTCAGCTGAGAACATTTTTGCAAGAAGCAGAAGGAAAATCAAGGGAGGGTGACATTTGGTTGCTAGGACAAAGAAAAAGCAACACAAGCGTGGGCCTATTTACGCCACAATGGCTAAGGCACTCCCTGAAAGTCTCCCAGCAGCTGAGAAAACAAATTTGTCTGTAAATGTACCCTCCTAATTTTTAGTGGCAATCTTAGAATTAGCATAGAGGAAAGGAGGCTGAGGGGAGACCTTATCACCGCCTTCATCTGCCTGAATATAGAGAGGTGAGGATTGGTCTCTTGTCCGAGGTCGATGGGACAAGAGGGAACAGCTTCAAGCTGCACCAGGGGAGGGTTAGACTGGATATTAGGAAAAAATTTTATACTGAAAGGGTTGTCAAGCATTGCAACAGGCTGCCCAGGAAGTGGTGGAGACACATTCTCTGGAGGTCTGTAAGAAATCAGTAAATGTGGTGCTGAAGGGCAGGTTTTAGTGATGTTTTTTGTCAGTTATGTTGATGGTTCTATTTGATGATATGAAAGGACCCTTCCAGCTAAGTTGATTTCAGATCCATCACCTACATAATGTCATTTGTTTCCAAGACATAGAGTCAGAAAGACATTCCAGAAGTGGTGAGCAGGCTGGCTGTTGCAATATGAATTGCAAAGGTGATGTCTTCAGGGATTTCTGATGAATATCCTCTTGAATGAAGCAGTCACTTGCTAGATACACACTCTTTGTGATCTGTTTTGGTTGTCACCTAAATCTAACTAGGTGGGTGCACAATACACCTCACCACGGCTGCCCGTGGGTTGTCCACCTGTGCCTGCTGGCATGCAGCACCTATCTGTAAGAGCAGGAGATTCTCAAACAGACACAGAGTGATAAATTCTGAGGTGATAACTTTCCAGTACTGTTAGTGGAGAAGCAGAGCCAGGAGTTTTATCTCACCTTTCTGCAGCACATCCTCCCTTGTGCCACAGTCCTGCAGCCCCAGCCTCCATGCAGGGAGGCTGCACACCATGCAAATAAAATTCAAGGGCAGAAAGAGAGCATACATGACGCTGGTTCACCAAGGGCTGCTCTCCAGTGTCTGCTTCCCTGGGTAGTAGCTGGACATCACTGGTGTACATCTGAGCTGTGCATTGGCACTGAAGGAATGCTGTGCAGATGCAAAAGGAATAGACATTTCTCATTTTGTGTTTGTTTCCTCAAAGGAGAATTGTCTGCTTCCATGCAGACAAAAATCGTCATCAGGAGTATTTCTCTTCTCACTGGCTGTTTTCAGGTTTTCCTTTATTCTTTGTGTCTTTACTCTTTATTTTGCTGTTAGCCTTAACCTTGAAGATTTGTCAGCCATAAACTATTAGGTTCTAATGAAAACTACTTACTTAAAGTAGTCTTATTGATTATGAAGCTTGGAGGATTACAATTTTAATCTGTAGTCCAAAATCAAGATAATGGACTTTTAATTCAGATGATGGGCACTAACTCATTTGCATATGTAAAAATGGAAAAAATGTAGTCAGCTTTCCAATGCCAAGAAAAACTCACATTAATGGAAAGTGCTTCCTTAACTATGAAATGACCGCTTATTTCTTTTGTATAAAAGTATACAGAATATGATGCATAATTCATTCTTTTCCCTTGTGTGGATCTGCACAACCATGCTGGAAGAGGAACAAATCATCCATCTTCTTGCTTTGCAGCAGATGTCAATAAACTGGAGTTTGTGTTCCATTCTATTAAAATCCCAATGTCCCCGGCAATAACCTATCTTTCAATAAATGCAGGTCTAATGTCCATTGAGATGTGAGCTAATGCAGAGTGGAAAATGACTGCTGTGTTTACCTACTTCCAAATTGTATTTTATCAACTTTCATTTACCAGATAAAAAACAATTGATTGCCTTAACTCATCCTTTGTAAAGAAAAAGGCTCTATGATCAGGATAATATTGATGGCAGAGGAATAAAATTTCTTTCCCTCAGAACAATGATTTTAATTGCTTCAAACATTTTGTCTCCCAACTCATATTTTAAGCCCTAGATGCAAGAGACGTTTCGGGCATTCTCTAGAGGCTGTAGGTGCCATATGTCAGGGGGAAGTCTAGAGGGCAAACTACAGAATGACTGATCAAATACTGAGATTTTTATTTTTAACTTGAAGACAGAATTTACACAGCACAGCTGTGATCCTTAAATGCCTGCCAATAGCCTTGCGTAACTCGAACACATTGCAATGCCTCAGTGCTTGCAAAGTTGCCCAGGTATCCCCTGAAGACAAACACTATACTGTTTAGTTTTACATAACTGAAAGGAAAGCATCTAAGTAATTCATTACATCGGTGAAAGAGTGAGTGGGAAATGAAAAGCTCGAGCTCTTCAACATCAACCTTCCTTCCCTGCCACCCTTCCCCCTCCACCCACCCACCCTTCCTGCTGTAATTCCCTACCCACACCCTATGCCTCCTCCTTAACTCACTGTCACTGCATATGTCCTCTTTGCCCTTCCCATAGCCCTCCCCTTTCCACCACAGCAATCACCTTCACTCATCCCTGAGTCCCACATATTGCTGCTGTCTCCCACCAGTGTATTCATATTAATCCCCTTTCCTGGTTGCTGGGGCCCAATAAACTGTGCCTGATGCTGAGATCACTCTGGGCTTTAGAGGAGTGCATTGGGTCCACACCCCCATGGCTGATCAGCTCAAAGTTGGAGCTTATTTTTGGCCTGCATGGTATTTTGGCAATGAAGATCAGCCAGGCAAAAAGATGTGTGCTACCATTAGCTATCTGCTGCCCAGGGAAGTGGTTGAGGCACCATTCCTGGAAGTATTTAAGAGACAGGTAGACATAGTGCTTACAGATAAGGTAAGGGATGGTTCTTGTCAGAGTGTGGTTGATGGTTTGACTTAATGAACTGAAAGGTCCCTTCCAACCTCAGTGATTCTATGTTCTGAACTATTTTAATGTATTTGGGAAAATGCCAGTCTTCTGCATGAGTGTCAATTTTCCCCTTGCTGTAGTTATTATTGTTGCTGTTGATGTTGTGGTTAATCATTGCCCCCATCTTGGGGTTATTTTTATATCATTCCATTTTAAATGAGAACTTGGCTCCCAAGAAACAAAAACTATGGTCAAAGAAAACCAAGGATGTTGTTTTGCCAAAAGATGTCCAGAAAGTGACTATACTTGTGTAGTTGATGTAGCTAACAGATCAACCCCTCACACACCCTCTGTCACATTAGACCTGAAGACTTCAGTAGGAAAATTTATGGTGGAAACTACCACTGAATGTGAGTAATAGTATCAGCTTGGCCTTTGTGAAAGAGCATTAAATCACAACACACTGAGAAGGAGCAAGAGACCTCGGGCTTATTTCCACAGCTATTTTTAGACGTGAATATTCAGTAAAATAATCCCAAGTAAAGGCAAGATAAGTTTTGAGAAAAAAATAGGAAGTAATTTAAACTTCTTCTGAGCTTCCCAAAAGAGTGTGATTTAGAGATCATTGGCACTTCTGCACCTGACTGTAATAATTTAATAATGGGAAAGAAGAAAGCACACAAAAAAAATCTGAAGCAATTACAGTTCCTTCCAAAGTGCAGGCTAAAGAACTGAAGATAAAGACATTTACCTGGATTTCTGTATCATCTCGGTATGGAAGAGGTGCAGTGGGACTATAAAATTAGGGAAGATGCTTTACAGCTCATGCAGTCTCTTACAGGAAAGAAAAGGAAAACCCTGACTGGAGACACTGCAGAAAGGCTCCTTATCCATGGGAAAGGATATTCTGACTATAAGCCAACAAAATAATGCTGCCACACAAATAAGTCAAGCAGATTTGTGTTAAGGGGATCGTCACTTGTGAAATAGTCAAGACAATTATGCTGCTGTGCTTGGCACTGGTTAAGTTTCATTTGGATGGCTGCACTTCATTTCAAGCACACAGGTAAACTGGCAGAGTTCAAAGGAGAATAACAAAAATTAATGAAAAGTGTTGAAAAAGGAGACTTTTGAGTTAAGGTTAAGAAAACTGGATATAGTCTGGAACAAATCAGTCTAAATGCAAGGAGGAAAGATTTAGGTTAAGTACAAACCAACCTTTATAGCTTTAAGGAAAGTTCAGCCATGTGACAAGCTGCCAAGGAAGGTTTTAGCCTCACCATCACTGGAGATACTAAAAGGCAGGAGACCATCTGTCAGGCAGAGTTTAGGGATTAAAAAAATAGCAAAAAAAAAAAAAGCATTGCCACAATATAAGAGCTGAGCTGAATAACCCGTTCATGACCAGAATTTAATGAACTAGAAATGGCATGCCTACTCTTTTCAGGGTAAGTTCCTAGATCAATGTGCTATGAAGATTCTCTTGATGGTATAAACCAACACAAGTCAATTCTGATTATTTCAGATTGGGTAGGATATCTGCATTTAAGTATTTACAGGAGATAGATCTCTTAATACTATATTAATCATATCAATAGTGCACTTAAATTCTAAATTAATCTTATCAATAATGCACTCACTCTTCTTTTTTGCCCATCAGGCTTTGAACATGCGTATAGAGCTGATATTGGAAAAAAGAATATTTAATTTAGGTTAATTTATAATTAATGTCTGAGGGATATAATATCCCTTAATATTCCAAGCAAATAATGTGCCAGCACAGGCCAGTCTGGTGACCCGGGGCTCATGATAACTTGATTCAAAAAGGTTTCAAATTAGATCAAAAATGAAGTGAATGGTAAATGGTCAATAATGGATATAGAAGCTTTTCTGCATTGCCTTGGCACTGAGGCAACTCTGGAGCCCAAGAAACTCTTGCAGCCCCATGTCAAAGTGCTGATTGTCAAGAGGCACCTTGGGAACATTCTCCTTGCTGCAAGGCATATGCTAGCTTGTGGGTCTCAAGAAAACATTGAGCCCAAACGGCCCAAATGGCCTTCAGCAGTATTTCAGACAAATTGGCAGGACTTTATTTTGGAAGTTTCCACAGTCAGGCCTAAATCAGCAGCTGACAGGTATAAATGGAGAGTAGCAGAGGACATCTAAGATGCCTCTCAGATGCAGAGACCTCTGATCACATGTACACAAGAGCCTCATTGCTTAGGGCTAGATGTGTACCACAGCCATAATCCAAGCATGGGAGCATGAGCTTTAATACTGCCTGGGTATCATGTCCTCCCCCCTCCATACACTCCTCAAGCTTTGATTATCATGAAGGAGAAAAGGGGATCTGCCCCTGCTGGACTTCTGAGGCAGGGGAGCAGGGACCTTCACTGTTGGCCATCTTGCATGGGAATGCCCCCACACTGCTGCCCAACTCTGTGGGATACAGTGGGCTTCAGAACAGTGTTTGGAAAATGCCAGGCAGCAGACCAGGGATTCACCAGTCTGCATAATCACCTCCTAACAGCAGCCAACTTCATGCCAGATCTTCTTTGAGATGTGAGCCCTGAAACAGGCTGGACATGAGGAGTCAATTACTTGATCTGGATGGCTCTATAAGTTTCAGAAGAGCTTGCCCTTTTCTTCCACTCAGCCTCCTCCACTTGAGTACTCCAGCAGATGCTCTCACTGACCTACTTGGGCTGCCATGCTGGGCTGAAACACTTGGGAGAAATTCCAGGGGGGCTACAAGCAGAGGGTTTGAGCCAGGCACAGCACAGCTGATGGAGCTGCTGCTGATGCCCATTTCAGTGAATCCAGCAGGGACCCTGCTGCACTCACCCTGAACCTGCCTGGGAGATTTCCCCAATTAATTGGTCTCCAAGCAGGGCATTGAGCTTCCTTCCGCGTAGCTCAGGTGACTGAGGGCAATAAGCCCAGGAAGAAAATGTCCCGTGTTTCCATGAGGCCTTTGACTATATGAATGAAAACTCTGCATCTCTCCCTTCTCCCTGGGAAGGACACTGGGATTTGGGCAGGAGCAGAGCCCTAATGTGGACAGGGAGAGACTGCAGGGCACACTGGGGCTGGCAGTTGCCCAGGGGCAGGACCATGGGAGGTCCATCTAGGTGAAAGGCAGTCCTGGAGCACAAGGGCACCTCCAGCCCTGGACACCTCCCTGCTCAGGTAGGGTGGACCAAGGCCAAGACATGGGACCAGGAATGTGTTCAGCTCAGTGAGGCCATGCCCAGGCAGGACAGGGTTGTAGGGAGCTGGAGACCAGCCCTGCTGTGGTGTCGCTAAGGTTGATGGCCCTTGGGAGCCAATGTGAGGCCTTGGATAGGGTGGTGGAGTCCCAGGGGGTTTGCATCAGATCCTGGCCATGATTACAGTGAAGAAGTTCCACAGGATGATAGGGGCAATCACACCAGTTGATGCCCTTTATGGGTATAACATACCCTTCCTCTCCTCATGGGTCTCAAGGACCGTTCTGCAAATCTAAGGAGCGAGACTGGGATTTTTCACGTAGAAAGCTATGATACAACCATTTATGACCTCACTTTTCATAATTTCCCCTTTCAGGTGATTTTTAATAATGTTCTGTGACCTAGCTGCTGTTGGATTTTCACTGGTGACACCTCACTCCTGTAAGGGACATGCCATCCCATCCTTCTGGCTCTTGGCCCTTAACAAGCTGTTTTTCTGCAAGACTTGACCATTTGTTCCCAGACCTCTTAATTTCTTCAAGAGGCATTTAAAAGACAGAGGCCTGTCAAAACTACTTAAAAATCCAAGAGCACTTGGGTTACCATTACCTAACTGTTTCCTCCATCAGCAACTGACAGCAGATTTATGAATCACTGCTACTGTCAAGATGGTGTTGACTTATTACAGTTGTATTATGTCATATCATAGTTTCTCTTGAGTTACCTAATGAAGGTGGTTTTTGTGAATTTCTGGATCCTTCTAAAGCCCTTTCTGAAATCTGTCCTTAATTTGCCATTGCTTCTTCCCCTGGAACTGAGACCAGCCAGTGGGAGTAAAGGGTTGAGTAAGAAAGATGTCAGGTATATGATCTCCTCCACAAGATCAAGCTGAACCTCATACATTTCTGGAAATCTGTTGTTACTAATTTTGCCAGGTTAGTCCAAACTCTTTCTTACTGGCATTTCAGCTTGACAATGACTTCTTCAGGTTCACATATTACAAAAATGGGTCCCCTGTGCCCCTGTTGTGGAAGCCTCTGCTCTGATTTTCATTTCTGCTTTTTCTGAAAGAGCTCAGCTCTTTACTTCTAATAGTCGCTTTTGCTGTTTACTTCTACAGGTTATTTTATGGTCCAGGCAGCGATGTAAACAAAGGATTTCTAAGGCTTAGGCAATTGTTCTGATTGTTCAACTGTAGCTGTTCTCTTTTGGGACAATTCGACAGTAATTTGGAGCAGGAGCAGAATGGATGTGTCTGGGGAGGGTGTGGGTGTATGTGTTGGGAATGATAACCCCATTTCCTGCAAAATCTCCTGATCTGAATAGTCTTCCATGTTATCTACAGGAACTTTTGGGTTATCAGCACAGCTATCTACCTAATTTAAAATTTGCTTTCCATTACCTGGTTACTCCCAGTTAGGTAGAGGCCAGTTAACTACAGAGCTCAATGACTGCCTGGAATTTAAAAAGCTCAGATAATATGTAGAGTTCTTAAATGTTCTCTTTCACCCATCTTAGTCAAGTTCCTCGTTGAATTAAATTCTTTTCTTCATCTCAGCAATATCCAGATAGGATAGTATGACTTAGTGGTAAGAAAGGAAATTAAAAACAGCCACCTTGGATGTGAACAACAGATCAATGAAAAGCAAGACCCAAGAGAGAGAAAGCTCTCCTCTTCTGGGAACATGAACTGAATCCCTGATGCAAACACATTTTCATAAAAAGGAAATTGTCTGATGAGGCAGCCACAATTAATCCAAATTTCATGCCAGTTCACTATTTCCTCATTGTGTTTTATTGTATATTAAGAGTGCATTTGTAGAATCCATTTGTAGTGCATTTGTAGAATGCACTCTGAACTTCACAATAAAGAATACCCCTGCTGCTAAGAAGAGCCATAATTCATTTACTAACAGCCCTTGTTGCTGTGCTTCAACAATGTAATCGTTCTCTACATGTCCCAACCATATGATTATTCCTGTTGTGTAGGAAATTTAAGTCCAAGGAATGTCAGATCAAATATAAAAGCCTAGTGCTTACCCATAGTTTTTATTCAATTAAGTAGCCATTACAGAGCTCATGCTATTTCAAATGACATAATGCAGAATGCAAATGCAGGTCTTTATTACAGATATATGTTTATCTAAACAAAATGGCACCAACACAATCCAAACCCATTACAATTTTTAAATTATTACGCTAAGGCGATTATTATATGGCGAGCAGTCTCCATGAAAGACAAGTGGGAAATCCGTGGCCTCCACAAACCATATTTTGAGCACAGCAGCAGTGTTATTAAAGTTTTATTTGTGAAATGCCTAAATGCAGAGAAACAGTGCTGCTAAAATATTCTTGAAGAAAGTGCTGAGCTGCAGCTTGGAGCACTCTGACTTTGCAGGTCATGTACCTGGGACCTAATGCAGACAGAGGTGCCAAAGGCAGGGTCTGAGCAGCATTTGGATCTTAATCTCAAAACAAAGTTCTAAAAAACCATGGCCACTTCCACCCAGTCTTGCTGTGCTTATTAAGCACTTCACATGCTGTCTCTGCATATGCTTTCTCTATTTCCCACAGGACCCTTAAGGCTTCCTCTGTGCAACATCTCAGGGGGCTCCTCCTAACCAGCATGGTCCCAGAGCTATCATCCACCATCAGGTTTGGTCTCCTCACTAAACTGTCACTCAGCACCATAAGTGCCTTAAATGCATGAGGGCCTTCCCTTTGCAGTCTTGCAGCTGACCTTTCAGACACAGCTCTGCGCCCCTTCTGCATTGCTGCTATGGTGGGGCTCCATGGGAAATGATTGCTTCCAGTGTGAGAGCCTTCACTTCTCTCCATTCCTACCCCTTGGAAGTAGCTTTCTGTTTACAGGAAAGCCTGATGATAGAAGTTTCCTCTGCCCTGGTGGTCAGAATATTCCTGCGGGAGAGGAAGAAATTAATCTCTCTGGGCAAGAGATGGGAATTACACCTGAATTTCTCACAGCTGAAGCAGTCCTAGCTCCAGGCTGTCACCACTCAGCATCCCTGCTTCTGTCAGCCTGGAGGGGAGGCTATCTTCTTGGAGAACCACTCAAACACCAGTCCTTCAGGAAAGGCTTATATCTGATTTCCCTAGAGACAAAGATGCCTGCTGAAACCCTTAAATCTGCTGATGAAGCCAAAAATAGGAAGAGACTTTTTTACATACATTTCCCACTTGCTCAAAGTAGCTTCTTTTTATTAATAAAATGTATTTGTTTCAAACTTTCTTGACATTTTTTCCTGCATTCTATGGGCAGCCTAGTCCTGATCAGGTCTGAAGCCAAGAAAGATCCTTGTTTATATCCAGCCTTTTTGTTAATCAAAAAACTGGGCTAATACAACAATAAATTAAGGGGCTCATATAAAGTGCAATACAGAACAGTGCAAATGTCCGTTATGATTTACTCATCAAATACTGAAAATAAGATGAAAAGCAAGAGATGGCATAGAAATAGTTACTAATTAGTGAGTGAAAAGCTGCTGCATCAGAAAGAGATTTTAGAAAGTTAGCTTCTGTTTTTACAAATGAAATTAAAAACAAACAAACAAAAAGCTTCCGAAGATTTCTGGAATTGCATTTTGTAATTTTTGTCTGATTTGTAATTTTTTTTCATAACAGTCAGTGTGGTCCAAGCTGGGTAATTCTCAACATTATCGTGCAAAGAGGAAAGACAAGGACAATTTCCCTACTTAAGCCACTTTACCGGCAGAATTGCAAGACAAAAATAAACTGCTCACTGCTTGCTACACCTCTTCCCCTCATGCCAGTTTCTGTTTGCAACTTTTTCCTTTCAGCTCATTACAAGAAAGTAATTTTGTTGTCACATTTGGCTGGCAGCTGGAATTCTCCAAATGAGTTAAGCACGGCTGAGATGCATGCTCTCATCCCTCAGCAAAAAAACCTTGTAACATACGGTGCTCTTATGTCTCCAAGCTTTACGTCAGGAGGAAAACAGGCATCTGGGCTAGGTTCATTTGTAACGCTGTGGTTGCTGGATTAATATAAAAAGACAGATGAAGGCAGACATTTTAATTACTTCACCCTAACTTTTTATTACAACATCAAGTAAAATGGTGAGTTACAGAGGATAATGGGCGTGAAATATCTGGGACAAAGTCACACACAAGCTCATGGTTTGTTATCTGCCAATGGAATTTTAAATATTGATATATTCTGTACATGCATCTCTGTGTTATTTCTTAGTTTGTTGATAAATCATTTCAGGATTACTTTGATTTTTAGCTGTGAGGTAGCTACTAAGACTGGGACCCCGCCTTTTTCTTCTGGAATTTTCTGAACTGGGACTGTATCGCCACAGCCGCCCGCTCTGTCTCTGGCGCATCCATGTCTATGTCAAATTCTTCTTGAACCTTCTTCTGCCCATCTGCTCAAAGAAAAGAAAACAAAACATCAACAGCTTTTTCAAACAGTGATAATCACAGGACAGCACTGTTGAAAAACCCTGCCCGTTTCTCCTTCACAGACACAACTGTGATGATGGGAAGCATATTCAGAAAAAAGATGGGAAAAGTTTCAGCAAACACAGCTGATCAAATCCTTCACTCCCTCCCTCTCACAGAGTCTGTGAGAGCCCATTGGTAGGTAGGCACGAAGAATGACATCCAAATGATTTTCAGCAGCAATCAAGCATCACCCTGATGTCTGAGCAAGCTCCATCCCAAATGGAGAGCCATCAGTGAGGGGCAGGGGGACACTCCTACAAAACCCTGCAGGTAGAAGTTACTCATATCTGCATGTTTACTGTAAAAAAAAGGCATGTTAAAACATTTTAAACTAGGGATTAAGACGCTGTTCTCTGTCCACACCTCCTGCGTTAGAGGAGGCAAATTTCCATCCTTTTTGCTTGTTTCCTGCCTCATCCCTTTCAGTACATACTGCTCTTCTCCTTTGAATCATTTATGTTCAATCTTTCTGCCACTGTGCTGCTTCCCTTACTTCTCTTTGTTGCTGCCTCTCAGTCTCAGTCTTGGCCTTTCTTGATTCACAGCCCTCAGCTTTTGATTCAACTGCATTTGTCCTCCACATGGACAACCCAGATGACTTTGCTGAATTTTGCTGTGTCCACCTACATAGTACAGTGCAGCCCTGAGAAAACTCCCACCCTCATTGCAAAGCTAACAATAACCTGTGTGGACTAACGAAGTGAGAACACACATCCACTACACTAACCTCATTGTACCACTGAGCTTCTCTGCTATATAAACTTGTTTGTTAAACTCACTTATGTAATTGCTGTATCCCAGTCCTGTCAGGATTCTGCAGACAGCACTACTTAAAACAGCCGTGGGAAATCACCCATTTTGAACCACTTTGCTTTTCATTTGTGAGATTAAAATCTCCATGATGCTCACTCTCAAGTACTTTCAATGCAAATCAAGGGAGACACTTTCCATATACTATTAAAATGAAAAGAAACTTATTCTCCACTTTCTCTTTTCTTCCCAGTAGAAAACAGGAACACAATTTCATTATTTTAGATTGAGTCTTGAAGAATTGCTTGCTTTTACTTCTTGTTCTTATTCAGAAGTTAATTTTTGTGTCCATTTTCCATGCCCAGATTCCACACTGTGAGGCAGATAGTTAAAGGTAATGTTTTGGCATATTCCATTCTGGTTTTATTTGAACCACAGGAACTAAATCAATGCAGCTGTATGAACATAAAAGAAATATTCTCTTGTTATTTTAGTTTACATTTAAGAAGCAAGATGAAAATGCAAGAATAAAGAGGAAATATGGAGATGAAGAACAGCTTGAGAGCTTCCCCAAATTTTGGTTATTCAGCATAATGCAAAGTTAGGCTATTAAAACAAAGATTTTATGGAAGAAAATTAATCATACCAATATTACATCACACATACACAGCCACTAAATCTAAGTATCTGCACTGTTTGTGTAACTATTCAAGAAACATAGCCTCCTCAAGTACATAAATACTATTATTGCCTTATTTTTCAAAGGGAAAGGGACATGAAGGTTGGAAGGGACTTCCTTCACAGACAAGCTGTTGACATAGCTTAGAAGAAAACTAAACTCTCCCATTAAAGCCATGTTACATACTGAAACCTAAAGTCGCTTGTTAAAGAAACAGAAATGTCTGCACCAGTTCCTAAACTAATAACTATAACACAGCACATTATCAAAATTTTCCTTTGACAGCTATCATCTCCTCCATATTGCTACATACATAGCGGAGAAATGCAGATTATTTTATTAATTACTTTTCAAAGGAAATTATCATGTTAATAATGACTTAAGTTTTGGGGAGTTGTTTTGATTTGGTATTTGGTTAAAGGGAACTAAGCTGAGAAATCAGAACATTTTATATGAAAATAAACTCAAAAAGGACTTTAAATCATCCTGCAAAAACTAAGAATTTTCAATAACAAAAGGTAAATATAGCCTTCTCATTCAACATTTGAGTGTAAAAAAGCAATATGGTGATCAGTTAGCTCTGAAATATTTAATCAAAATGTTTAGACTAGTGATGAAACAAGCATTTAACTACTTCTAAAACTGATGAGACTAATATATTCTCATTGATGATTTTAATTTTTGTTGTAGATTTCATTTACTTTCCTATCTAGCCACTGACTAGACACAGCTGTCAGTCTTAGATGAAAACAAAAATTGAGTTTATGTATCAATTTTAACTTCTCAGTATATAAATTATGTCCTTTGGAAATATCAATAGGGAAAGCTGGATGGATGAGTCAACAGAATTGGTTTCATACTTCTCCATGAAATCGTGTTCAACTCATTTCCTGTTACAGCCAAGTCTTAGCAGGATGTTAACTTGCAGCAGTGACTCAGCAATCTCACATTACTGTTTTATAGATTTTAAAACCCCAAAATTTCGTACAGTAGAATTTCCATGTCAGTTAATCCTTGTTTGATGTGAATCATTAGCACTGCCTTAAAATCAATTGTACTACAATAGTTAAGCATCCCTGAAGATACACAATATTTTACCATATCCGAAGATCTGAGTTCCTTTTATTTTTGACCTTTTCTTGTTGAAATCAAAACCAAAATTCCTAATGAACTGGTTCTGCATTTCTCTTTTTCCCATCACTATCAAAGATAAGTTTTCAGATATGATTTAGACTTGTAGATTAAGAAATGAGAAGTGTTCAAAAGGGCCAAGACATTCATATGAGTAATGAAATTAACTGCTAGTTTACAGATGGTATAAAGTATATATATAATTATTACACATACATCATAACATACATTACCAAAAAGTGCACATGATCTAGATCTAAAATATATGACATATCCATGCTTTCTTTCTCCCCATTCCCATCTTTCTATAGACATTTGAATATATATAGAAGCTATATGAATATATATAGAAATACATGGATATATCTGTTTAAAGATTTTTAAGTCCTGTGTTAAACTGAAAAGAGCTGGATGGGGTATTTCCTAAATTTTGGCAGTAGATTTTCTTGGAGTTGGCCCCAAAACATTTTTTATTTATGACTATCACAACATAGATACTTTAACAGATGAGTTGTCAATCAGGAGAGAGAATTAAGTGATGGTGCTTTCTTCAGTTTTGCACTAAGGGAAAAAGATTTTAGCTTTCATCTTCAGTTGCTTTACTAAATGTAGCCTAATGATCTAAAATATATCACAGCCTTCTAACTACACTGTTTTCCTGGTTAGTCAGAGCTAAGGTCATGAGGAAGGGGGCTGTAACTAGATGATCTTTAAGGCTCATTCCAACCCACACCATTTGACGATTCTATGAGTCTGTGAATTAAGAATTGAGCCACTTGATAACAATGAAAATACAGCCTGTGCTCAGGATCTACACAGTCCAGAGATGACTTCACTGCAATGATTAATATGATGAACAGAAAGCCTTTATGGACCCTTCCTACTATATATGCACCACACTAGCTTTTACCTGTCAGCAACTGTTCATGTATCTCAAACATGCAGACTATTAAGGTTGAATGCTCAAATTATGAGATTTATGCAGAGAGTTGAAAGGAAACCCGTATATACATTTGTCTTCCTTTCATTGTTTCCCACTCCTAACTTTCCTTTCACAGGATATCACTAAGTTGGAGGTGATCAGAAAACCCAAGAAACATTCACTCTCAGCAGGCCAAAGCAATGAAAAGCACTTGCACAAGCTTTTGTCTCTGAATTGCTTTTTGCTTTCCTGATGGTGGGGGCCAACAATTCTAACAAGTTAACCTTTTTCTAAGCTACCTTTCTGTAGCAATAAAGGTGGATCTGTATTCCCTCTCTATCTATCCTTGGTCACCCATGCACTCTTGTTGATGCCTACATTTCTTTGACAATGTGCAGATTTCTTTCACATGAATGTATGAGGCTCCCTAGACCACCACAGGCACAAATGAAAAAACAAGACTGTTGCCAGTGAACTTTGATTCACAAGCTGCTGCTGATTTTAAAGGATTCGGAAACCAAAAAGCATAAGATAAGCATTGGCCTGCAATTTCTGCTGGGATTTGGTTTCATGAACACCACAAAAAACCCCGAACCTTTCTCACTAGATTCAGCTATTTCAAGACTTTCACTAAAAGATTTCACTCTTCCTCTGAACAAGGCATGACAAGTCAGAGGAATTAGTACCTGCCCCTGCTGTGTCCCTGGCGGTTGCCACACCAACAGTCACGGGTTGGCCACAATAAAATTCTAGTATCTGATGAGTTTTTCAAAATCATGTGCTTAATGAGGACTGAGTCTGGTCATGTGTCAAATCAGGAAAATCTGAGACATAGCAGAAAAAACTCCTTGAAGTGCAACATCAACTACTTGGTGTATCCCAGCATCATAAGGAATACTCCTTGTCCCAGCACCAGTCTGGAGCTACAGACTACTTTGCAGGACTAAGTCCAAGATAATTTGCAGGGTGTAGGTTCTACTTCAGTATATGCAGTAGAGCATATAGGCTCTCTCAGCAGGAGAGCGGGCAGATGCATATAATCAGCCGTTTTCCAGATCTAAAATCCTGAAAGCTCATTTCTCATTGTTGCAATTGAAAAAGATCTATTTATTCCATTTCCAGATGAAACATTAGAATGCTGTCTCTGTAATCTGCTACAGTGCCTCATAATCCATTGCAAACACAGTGTAGATAATGAAGCTGCTTCTAATAAGGAAAACAATCAAATCTTACACACAAATCTACAAAGCAAACTCTCAAGAAATGTGGTGCAAGCGTAATTATTCAAAAACATGCCTTCAGCTCCTTCTTTCATTTACTTTTCAATTATAAATTAAAATGAATTGTGACAACATTAGAGAAAGAAAATGCTGCTTATTCTACATGGGCCAAAAGACTAAAGCAGTCTTGTGATCTTTGAAGGCAGGCTCATCTTTCCCAAAAGTGTACAAGGAAAGGCAAAAGCTAGTGGGATGAACTTGGTGGAGAAAAGAAATCACTCCTTATTCTCAGAATTTCTCAATGCTTCAGATGAAATAGAGATGACTTGTCACCTTCTGGAAAAATATTCAGCATGAAAAATTGCATCGCTTGGTGCCTCTAACTGGCATTTCATCTTTCAAGTGCCATCCTCCTCCCCTGCTCACCCAGCCCACATCCGACAGGAATTATGGGACTATACTGAAGATGGAATATGCTCATAAAAATATAGCATTTTTCAGGGGCTAAAACCGCAGTATTTAGAAAAAGGCTAAATGAAGTGT
Organism: Turnix velox; assembly: GCA_013400935.1. Lineage (NCBI taxonomy): Eukaryota > Metazoa > Chordata > Aves > Charadriiformes > Turnicidae > Turnix > Turnix velox. The sequence goes on from VZTY01034391.1 coordinate 338,338, forward strand.
GGGACAGAATCACAGTGTCCCATAACATGCCTGAAGCGGCATTTTGCTTCAGGCAGGATCATTACCTCCCACTGCTCAAAAGACCATTCAAGCTGTGACAATCTTTATGCTACTCTGATTCCAAGCTATTGCACCAGTCTGTCCAATGAGGCAGAACAGTCCCTAATTAAAGAGGAGCAAAATGGGCAAGAATCTCACGGATGCTGAAATTCATGTGGAGTATTATCTTCATGTGAAGGGAAGAGTCATTTTATCTGACTAGACTCCACAAAGCAACCACAGTAAACATATGGCTCCTTATGTCTATGAAGCACAGATTTAACCCCTTGCAAGTGCTAGTTTTGCAAGCCAAGATTTGATGTGACCATTCTCCGCCCTCTATTCAATTGAGGTGTGAGAAATAAAAATGGGGTCTCATCTTCTAGAGCAGTCAATCTAAGGTTTTTCTTCTGTGCAAGAAGAAAAATAACACCAATACTGACTTTATGTCTGAAGAAAGGAGATTGTCTACTTCTCAACAATAAAAACTCTCCAGTCAGATGCCAGGGCCACATTACCTGGCAGGCAATGTGTCAGGCTTTGTTGCACAGCCTGGCTTTGAGTCTTTGTTTTGATCACCCTGCTGCTCCCCACCAGACTCTCACTCACAAAGCAGCTGAAAAGATGGCAATGTTAGAACAATAGATGATGCCCATACTCAGGAGAAGAAAGGAAGTAGTACTGGCCTGCAGAAGAAAGCCTGAATGTCTCTTTGTTTCCTTCAATTTATTTCTCATTCTTTTCTTTTGCTGAATGAAACGCAAATAGAAGACTTTCTGAGATCCTCAGCTTAGCAACTACAGTGTTGCTCTCTGGGGTTATGAGGAACAAACATCTCCCAGAGCCTTGAGCATTGCACTAGTTTTGTAAGCTTAATTACCTTTTGTGACCTTAGTGTACACAGCTTCCAGCAGTGGTCTTTGGAAACAAGCTGCTGTGAGGATGTTGCCTCAGCACCCCTCCAATGATGGGATGACCCAAAGAGAATTATTTATATAAGGAGCCTGTTACAGCACAGTGAGCTGATGAAAGCTCATTAGCCCAATACCTATGTGTTTTGAGGGACAGACTGCATGATAATGTTGGTATGATTCAATAGTCCCATTGTCTAGAATGACCTTACTGAATGAGCATATTAGTTGCCTTTCTGTTAACTCTATCTGCCTCCTGAGTCATGTTATCTCCAGTTTGGAGGTCATTTTCAATAGGCCTTTATCCTTGGGAACCTTGTAATGACTTGTTTTACCAACATTATGGATGCAAATTGGAAGAGGGCAGATTTAGGCTGGATATAAGAAAGAAGTTCTTTACTGTGAGGGTGGTGAGATACTAGAACAGGTTGTCCATAGAGGTTGTTGTTGATGCCCCCTCCCTGCAGATGCTTAAGGTCAGGCTAGAAGAAGCACTGAGCAATCTGGTCTAGTGGGAGGTCCCCCTGCCCAGGGCAGGGGGGTTGGAACTAGATGATCTTTAAGGTCCCTTCAAACCCAGACCATGATTCTTTAACATGTTAGCATAACACAAAGGTATTATTGGGCCTCTGTGGATCTAGCTCAGTGTGACAGCCCTGTGGTACCATGAGCTCCACAGCCAATAATTCTTTCAGTCATCTGAGCAGCAACCATAGGACTATGCAAGGCAGAAGCTCTGCCCTCTTCCACTACCTATCCAAAGCTGTGCAATGAGGTATCTCTATCATACTTTTATATAGATAATTCATCTCAAATGTTCTGCAAATTTGTTTTTAAGAACAGAACTTTTCTCTAATTAGCAATAATTTTTCTTCCTACTTATTAAAAATGCTGCAGGGGGAATAATTGTTTTGTGATAAGGACCACTTCATCACTACATTTATTTGTGTTTCCTCACAATGTACTCAGACATTCAAAGGCCACGTTCCAAAGTTGAAGGCTGCCTGTTCTGTTTGAGTGTCAGAAGGCAGACATGAGATGGTGAGGGAGGTTATGGGTTTATATAAGGGTGTACATTTTGCAAGACCAGTTATTTTAAGATGATAGTTGCTGGAGAAATGTAACATCCAGACAGCAGCCATCTCTGAAACAGAAGAGCAAACCCTGGAACTCAGCAGTCTCCTGTGACATCAAAAGCACAGTATGAAGTGAAATAAAGGTTATCATTAATGATCAGTTTAAATGTAACAGCTATTTTTATCTGAACCACCCAACTGTCCCCTTAATATCACTCAAAGCAAGCCAGAAAAGAATTAATATTATTCTATTCAACTGTAAATTATAATTTGTACAAAGAAGACCATTTCATTAGGGAACCAGAATATTTTGTTCTTCAAATTGACCTTTACTTTTGTCATGTAGTGTTGTTATCTCAAATTTGAAAAACTACTTTCACTATAAAAAAGTGTGTTTTCTTTTATTATTTAAAAAATGTTATTTCAGCATGAGACTTTTGAAGTGTCTGATTGATCTTTTTTTTCCCCTAGTTGAAGTAATATTGGAGACCAGCATTATTTCTGACATAAGACAAATGAAGTAGCATAAAATTGTACATGTATGTATATTGGGATAACATAGTGAAACAGAAAGGCACAGTAATAAAATTCAGTTTACAAAAAATGCATTTTCAACTAATTCATAACCAGATTAACTGATTTTGCTCAACAATTAATAAAGACAAATATTTGTTTTATTTAAATGCTAATAGTATTTATGCAATTATTCTTCATAATAATAAATACATCACAGACTGTTAAAATGGCTAACAATGCCATCATGGCATATCTGATGAACAGATGCACATGTAAGTGCATAGGGATCTGCAAGGTATTCTGGGCACACAGCTATAGGCCATAATTCATATCCCCATATGGAGACCAAATTTTGTGGGAGTTCAGGAACATAGCAAATTAAAAAGGTGATTCTAGCTCTACAATCTCATTTCTTAATACCTAAAGCTACATCTGAGGAGTGCTAGACTGAGTGACAAAGGCAATAGAAGCCTCTGGGAGCTAAAACAAGGTGGTACTGATGATAAAGTGCTGGAACAGTCAGGTCCTTCTGTCACTGCAGGGATAATACACTTAGCCCTAAATCCACTCTTCCAAGAGAGTGCCAAAAATTTGGTCCAAAGTTACCGGAGCCTCTTTCTGCAGCTGCATCCCCAATCACAGAATCACAGAATGACCCGGGTTGGAAGGGACCCCAAGGATCATGTAACTCCAACCCCCAATGTCCCAGTCAAGTTTTAAATGGAAATAATTTTGATGAGTTTTAATTTTCCTGGGCAATTTCCAGTTCTCACTTTAACAGTAAACACTGTGCCTTTAAACAGCTTTGCTTTTCAGCTGTGGAAAGAGCTGTATTTCAACAGCGCGTGAAGCAAGCCACCCTCTTGCCTCACTAGTCAACTGCTTGATTAATACATGATCAGTTACTTTCCTATTATGGTATCATGCAGGCGCTCCAAGTCATAGCTGGGAACCCTAATGTGGTTACAAATACAGAACAATAAATTCTACCCCCCTCCGCCACCCCTCAGTACTTTGACCTTAGCAAAAGTGTCTTCGGCAATAAAGTTTAAAATAACAACAGTAGAACTTCCTAAGGGGTGCCTCCTAGGTTGTGGCTACAACAGCACAACACCCAAGGCTTCAGCATGGCTCAGGCACCATCCATAGCATCTCTAGAGCACGCAACACTCGGCACAGCCACTGGCATGGCTGAGACTGCTCCTGCCATGGAACACGGCCAGGACTCTGCTTTGCAGGCAGGGTGAATAAGAACATCCTGGGGGTTTTGAGGAAAAGAGAGTTTAGCCCTTTTGAGGCAAGCCATGCTGCGTCACTTTGCATCAAAGTCAAAGAAGAGAGTTTCGCCTGTTTTATCCTCTAACAGAGATGTAGCCACCAGCACTTCAAAACCCTTTGTTTCTTAGGGGTACCAGGGCATTGACTCAAAAATGAGTCGGCATTTGCTTTTAATTTCATGGTGACCAATAGCACCTTAAGCCTTTGCAAGGAAAATGAGAAATCTTCCAGCAAGGATTTGCCTCCCTTGTGTTGCATAATAGCTCCCCTTTCTAGGAATGCTTCCCCCCCACACACTGCTACAGTTTATAAGAGTAGCTAGGGAATAAGCACAAAGAAATGGCAGTGATCACAATATGCCACACAGAAGTAGCAGAAAAGGGTGCTCAAATTCATGCACTGCCAAAGTGAGATGAGGTGGGAAAGACAGCAGAGGTTACAGAGGAAAACCTGTCAGTCAGAAAAAGGAGGGAAGTCAATCAAGAGAACTGCCATGGAGTGAGAAAGTGTTTCACTTCACACACAAAATGGAAGAAAACGAAGAGTGAGATTTTGCCCAGCTTATCTCCAAAGTGGAAAGTCAGGGCAGTTTCTAGGCGTCACTGCATACAGGCAGATCTCTGTTAGCAACTAATGAGAGTGCTATTTTAAGTTTCCACAGTAACTTTAATGAAAACTGTTACATGAGAGCTTGTAAAGTCACAGTGAGAAGATATTCTCCTCTTGTAAAATCCATCACCAGGTTTTAATTACAAAATACTTAACCATGCATACAGCAGTGGATGGTGTAAAGTATAGGAATGGAGCTTTGCCATTCAACATTGCACTCTTAAGCAAAAGAGTAATTTCAGTATCTCCTATGCCTTATCACACAGTATCAAAAAAGTCATATAAATAAGATTTTCTGTAAGAAGCATCTGCTTTACTAGCTAAATACCAGTAATAAACATCTTAAATTATGCTTAACCATTGCACCTTTTATCTGCAAAAATATAGACACTGTTCTGTTTGTAATAGGATAATTATTTCATCACAATCCCACCATGAAAAGGCCACTGTTTTAATACAGTAAGGACAGTGGGTTTTTTTAAATCTTGCACTGCATGACACCTCAGGGGTGCTTGTGGAGGCAGCTGGGACAGAAAGTCTTGCAAATAGAAGTGGAGTTTGCAAGGTTAAAAACAAGGAAGCATCTGGAGATGGAAAAAAAATGGGCTGATACAGCCCACATACTGATATGAACAATTGTGCTCTAAGAAATTATTTTAGGAGTACATCTGGGAAAAAGAAAGTTTGCCATCCCTCCATAAAACAAAATTAATCCCATGAGAAGAACTCCAGAGATGCAATGGATACAAACCCTACACTATCAGCCTCCCTCCAAGGTAGCATAGTCACACTTTGTGCAAAGACTAGCATACTATAATAGATATCAACTTATCACGAGACTTGCACTGCCAGAAAATCACACATTTTCCTGCCTCCATTGGCTTGGTAATTTCTGCTCCAGCATCCACAATTGCAACCTGATGTAGTGCTAGAGTGATGGAATCTGATTGATGTGGTCTTACTGAATACTCTGCAGTCAAATTCTCTCAAAAGAGGTACAAAACTTTAATGTTTCTAACTCCTGAAAGCAGTTTGTGAGCTGTAGCTTTCCAACATGAAGCAAAGCAGAAGAGTCCTAGGAAATTCCCACTGTATTCTTTTGCTTGGACTGTTACCTGGGCAGAACCACTAATTTGAGTTTACTACGTCTCAACTGGACATGAAAGGCCACACTGCAGGTTTATTTCCCCTACAGTCTGGTTTGCTTAACATTCTTAGGAACAGAGGGGCATGAGAATGCATGATAGCACTGAAATAGCAGCAAGGGGGAAGCATATGAAGATGCCATGGCAATATGGTTTGAAAGAGAATGAGAATAAATTATATGCTGGAGGGTGCTGTCACTGTATTCCAGGCTCTTTTGCCCAACAGCCATTTGGAAAGCTATGTTACATATTCTGCAGAAGCTCATTAGGTTACACATTTAAAAACTCAATTCTATATAAAAAGCTCTGTCCAGATCGTGAAAAATATTCATGTCACCTAACTTGTAGGTGTTCACATTAGAGCTCATCAGCAGCTCACTTCAGAAAGAAACCAATGGAGAAAAACAGGCACTTTGAAGGTGCAATTCATCTGACCTACTTTAGGCAGACATTTTAGGATGAATCTCACCATTTCTATATCGGCTAGCTCTCTATTAGCTATAAAGAGAGCTCAGGGTGACTAGTTCAAAAGTAGATGCTGATTCCTAATTAAAGGAATAACATTCCCTGATCCTGAGCGGTGCCTGAACTACACAATGTAGAATTTCATATGAACACACTTATCTGTTATTTCATGTGAAATCTTTTCTCATCAAATAAATTATTTAGCCCATAAGAAAAGTACCACACTGAAACTAGCAGCTAAGAAATCTTACTTGCTTCAGGAAGGAAGACAATAAAATAGAGGCATATTTTCTCACGCTACTCCATCTGTGTGCTTCCATCCTATTGCTTGTAAGAAGAGAACAGCTCACCTTCAATAGAGGGTCAAAATGAACATTTGTTCCCTCTGCTGAGAATGCCAGTGAACCTACCAGTTGTGCAGCTGATCTGGATCCCTCAGGAGCTGACAGAACAGTCTGCATACATTTCTCTTTTTATACATATATAGTTGAACAGACAAAAAGCCTCTATCGGCACATCTTGCTATTCTTTCAATTTGATTCAAGTATAGTGAATTTTTGTACATGTATGCGTGTCTGCATGCTATAGAGAGACTATTTCATGCTCAAAAGCCTTGTATTTTAAGTGTACATCAGTAAGACTTCTTGTATTTCCCTAATAATGGATTTCAGTTAACACCAAGACAAGCAGTATCAAAAATGCTTCATATGAACAAGGAGCCAAATGACAGTTGCTGTGAGAACTATAATTGAATATGCAAGCTACTGCAAACACCAAATCTGTGCTCTGCTATTTAGCTAATAATGAGCCAGGTGATGGCTGCTGCCATTCTGATAAAGAGTCGAGATGCTGAAAGAAACCTTTTGCACTTAGCATGTGTTAAAGGCAGCCATAACTTGACTATAGGACTGCAAGTACATAAAGGAAAGGAAATAAAAACGAAGAGTAAGATGTACTGGATGTGCTGGAGAAGAAGAGTAACTTTTATAAAACAGTGTTAACCATGCTTCCCATCGCTGATCCCAGTAAAGGAACGTCCCCAGTGACTTGAGATTATAGTCTGCATGAACTACACAAAGAAATTAAGTGGCCACCTCCCACTACAGCTCCCTAACATGAATTTCTTCTTCTTCCTTCCTGGGTCCCATGCAGCATCTGTGAGTAAGGAGACTTCTGCACTGAAAACTTAGCTGATATGCACTCAATAGAGAATTTTGATTTTACAGAAAAAGTATACACACATGCTCTTTAAATACCAAAGTACATAAGTTACTGCTCCATCATTACTCAATGGAGGAAATACAACCCCTCTATACATAATTGTCTTCTTTCCCTCCTACAGAAACTGATGCTAAGGTTAACTATTGGCTCTATGACAGAATGTGAGCATAGCTTGGATCTTTCACAGATTTCCTCTTATGAAGTAATACAAAAGACCTTATTGTCACATAGGACAATTTACTGTTTGGCATAAAGGAACACAAAATGGCAATGAATAGATTCTCTAAAAGAGTGGGAATTAATCCAGAAGGGCGAGGTGTCCTTCTCACCAGCTTGTTCATTACTTACAGACAGTCACTGTATGGAGAGGCTAAAGCTTGGAATTCTAACTAGTCAATACCAAAGCTCTGTGGGATTTCTCGTCCCTGACTTTAGTGTCTGTATTTATTGAGTGAGGACTGATGAGTATAGGGTAATGTAATTTTCCAAGACTTTTCAAAGTAGCAGAGATTAATGAGCTAGGTCAGGCACCAAAGGCACTACACAGTACTTCAAACCCTGCTTCTAGGTTTTTATTTCCTTTTCCTCAACTCATAAAACCATAACATTCCAAACCCTCTAGGTCTCAGGCACTGACTCAGCAACATCCTCTTTTGAACTTGAAGCTATTTCTGATAAAGGGTGGAGGGGCCGTTCTCCCAGAAGAGTGAAGTTATATGTTCTGACAAGCACCAGACTAAAGTGTAAATCATAATGGCTGGCTTTCTGTGGACTTATTCTCAGGTGCATAGCTTGCAGAAGGAGCATTCTCCTATTTATGTATTGGACAATCACACCTTCCCTCCCCTCCCCCTCTAAATGTTGGTTAAATCAAGCATGTATTTTCCAATAAATTCCAAGTGAAAGGAGAAAGTAGGTCCATATTCCTAGGTCTTTATAAATATCAGGAGGTTATGGAGCAGGGAAGGTAAAATGGTCTCATTAACCTAACAGATGGTGCACTTAACAAACCCTCACAGCACAATGAGAATACAAAGGAGGCTATACATTCTTGAAATTGTATTTCTGATCCACCAGTGAAAGTGGTGACTCTGAAGAACCACACTGGTCCTCCACCCAAGCTGCCTTCCAGACCTCAACAGTAATAAATTACAATTGCATCTGGCACTTTCCTCTTCTCTGTCTTCCCTTTTCTTCCTCCCAGCCTGGCCTGGTAGCACCTCTTTTTGCTTGGCAATCCCACCTAACAGTGCTCATGCACAGCCTCCCCTGACTGCAGCCCTATTCACCTTTCCAATACACACAGACTCAAGATGGAGGAATAGCAGGGTTAGAGTGCAATATGTTCCATATGCAACATTCACCTTTGTGTCTGTGACTGACTTTATCCTGCGTGCAGATCTCTACCTTGAGCAGAAAGGACTTATGGTAACAGTGAAACAGAGAGAAATGACATTAACCTGTGCAGGGTGTTTGGCAGGTAGTCACTGTTTTGGGAGTATTTTAATTAAAATTATGGATGGATGTTGATCCTTTATCTCAAGCACAACTGCAAAATAAAACCTTACACAACTTAAGGCAATTAATTGGGAAGTGCTGCCACAGTAAAATTCTCTAAGGTTCAACAACAAATTCTTTTCTATAAATAAATTGTAAATGTTTTGTAACCTTGCAGATTCACAAGGTCTCCCTGAAACTCAGGAGATGACAGAGTGGTTTGTTCTTAAGTATAAAAATTTTAAATACAAAAAATGTAAAAACATTTTTAAAAAACCCCAAACCAGTCAAGCTTTATTGACAGGAAGTTTTCTGGAAGAAAAGATTCCCTACACATTTAACCATTATTTTCACCTCAGTAAGTTTTCACCTGGCAACCTTTCACCTTTTAACAACTACTATTAAAAAACAATTTTATCAAGAAGGGTGGGCATTGATTTAGCAAAGTGCCGCAACTGCAATTAGAGAATTATTAGACCCAGCACCCGACAGTCTAATTGACATGAAAATATACATGAGGCTGTGGAAATAAAGCTTTCCCTCCTGCTTAATTTGTGTATTTATGGCACACATAAATCTATCTTAAAAGAATAATAAGATTGCAAATTTGAGCATGAAAACATTAGCAAACAAGCTACATCACTATCATCATGCAATTAATTCAGTTAATTTTGCGTAGACGACTTCAATTCTAGAAAATCCTGTTTCAAATTCTGAACTTTGCAACCTTCATAGTCTTAGGAGCACATCCTGTTCCTTAGATTTAAAGAAAAAAATTACATTCTGCTGCAGCATATGGACACCCAAATGGTTTCTCAGCATGACTGCATGGAACTGTTAGATCCACCAAATAGACCTCTTGTTTTAATGAAGGAACTGACAGTAGTAATAGGCTTCTGTCCACTACTTAAAGCAGCAGGAAATGGGATGAGTTGTGTATTTTGCTGGTGAGTTTCATCCAACAGGAAAGGAATGAGACATGCATAGTATGGGGTGCAGACTCAGGAACTTCATCACTCAATGATGCCTTCAGCTGTAGTAGCCATTTCTGTACCACCTCATCTGTACAAACTCGGGGCTAGCCTCATCTCCATCCCCAGAGTAGATCTTCATAGTAGATCCCAAGAATGTTGCTTCTTCATTTCACTAGTTGTAGTCCCCAGAACTGTACCAGGGCATCCACTAATCACAGAACTTCGCCTCAGCCCCTTTACCCACTAGCTGGCTCACAGTCTCCTCCAGTTCTTGCATGCCAATTCATTTTCCTCCCTCCCAGTCCCAGTTTCCATTGAAAAGTATCAAAACCTCTCTAATACTCTCAGGTTCTACTCTTCTTATGAAAGCTACTCCTTCACCATTCTGCCCTTTGGTTTTCCTGTTCCAGCTTCTGTGGAAGAAAGGAGGTAGATTTTCTTCTAAGCCACCATGGTGTCTTGAAAATACAGAAGGGACATTGCTATGCTCTTGGGTTCAGTTCCTGGACAAAGGACAGCTTGCAGAGGCATGTAGCAACAATTAAAGAGAACTGCAATTTCCTTAAGCCATGCAAAGACAGTGTTGCTTTAGTTGTTCCAGTGCTTACTATTTGGCCCAGAGATGTTGAGTTTTTATTTTAAAAAGTAATTAACTGCTTCACTGAACACATGCAAATGTAAAACTCGTTCTTTATAACTTGGCCCATTTTGAAGATAGAAAAGTCAGATCCCAGATGGCAAATTCAACATTTCTGTGCAAAATGACAAAGGCTCAGAACAGTCAAAAAAGAAGTCCATCAGAAAGTGTTTTTAATTACTAGACGTGCTAGAATTTTGTTCAAGACTCATTTTTGGAAAAAACGGGGATGACTTTGCTGAATTTTTACAAAACACTTCCGCCTGAGGCAAACAATCAACATGACAAGTTTCAGTCTAAGCAATTGTATTTTGGCAAAGCTGTGTACATCTGAGGAGGAAGCTTTTAACCAGCAGAGTTCAGCAGCAACCTTAATTGGCCTTTCCTCTAGTCCCAATTGTAATAAACAAAATAAATGTATATGAGTAGAAGAATGTAAATTAAATTTAAATTAAAGTTATGAATAGCTGGGAAATCTGGAAAAGAAATTAAATAAAGGAGTGTGAAGATTCTTGTACTGGCATTTTGAGAGTTGCCAATGATTTCTTCAGGTTCTAACCTCAGAAAAAAAAGCCACCAGAAAATCGTTGAGTTACTTAAAATGGTAATACAGAAGACAAAAATTAATCAATGTTCTTCCTATTCTTGAGGATTTCTCTAGCATTTAACTGCTGCTCATTGAAAACTTCTATATAAAACATTTTCCCTTGTGCAAACTTAAGTTTTGACAGGTACTTGTGATGTTCTGTTTGGATTTACAGGTTGACAGATTTTCAGATAAATTGTCAGATTGTAAATAAAGCTAATCAGAAACAACACCTTAGCTGACATGCATGGTTAACCAACCTGAGATCATTACTCCAGTCCATGTTTTCTAACCTATACAGATACCTTTTCCTTTTCTCTATGTCTCAGGATTACAAGTCCTATGAGCTTAGAAGGTTAAGATGCAGGAGAAGGGCAAGAAATTTCATCCACTTCCTCTGCATCAGAAAACACAAGCTGGGTTAGTGAAATGAAGGATTTAATGCAGCACTTAAAGCCTTAATGAATATGTTAAGTGTTGGTACATGCAGAATACACAGCATAAAGCACACCCCAGAATAAGTCTCTGTTGCACTAAAACCCACATAATTGTCCTCAAAGCTAAAATTTTAGACCTGACTGTAAAAAGAATCAATTAAATAACCTTTTCTTCACTTTTACTCAGGAATCTCAATATTTACTTACTCCTTCCTTCCCAAGCTAGTAAGGCAGACAGAGAGAACAATTTAAAACCTTCTTGTTCCCAGTTCTGCAATTTTAAAGATTGCTTTGTCTCTTTCTTAAATATGGTGCTCTTCTATTGAATTCCTTGCAGTCTGCTCACCTGGTTCTTGCATAAATCTAGTCTGGGCAACAGCAAATGTTTTGTGAGTCAGTAACCTTCCTGTGGTGAATATATATTCTTAAATAAAGACCCAGACCAGATCTTTGTCTGGGAAAGTAAGTGGAAGGAAGAAAAGTTGGCAGTTAGTGGGAAAAATATCACTTGACCTAGCTGCACTGAAGAGATGTGAAATTCTCTGGAGGTGGAGAAAGAATGACGTGTGAGACAGAAACACCACATGGGAGAGACAGTAAGAAAACCAGAGAAGAAACTGTTTGTGCAGAAGATGAAAGCAAAACTTCAGTTTTTATGAAGATAGGAAGAAAGTAAAGAATAACTAGCTTGACTCATCCTGGCCTGCCTGGCAGAGTAGACAAATAGCTTGGAATCACCCCAGAACATCCCATTGTATCATGTGCCTCATCCCACTGTCATGGCCATGCTCAAGGGGTCACACTGTCAGAAAACTATCTACTCACACAAGACAATGATTGCTTAAAATCTTTAGTATAGTTAATACTTACCTCTTTGGCCTTGTACAAACCATCAGAAATCACTGCCAGCTTAGCTATGGCACTTTGCACTGAGGAGCTGAGTCCTCTTATTGTGTTGCTCGCCTCAGTCTGTGTAGCCTCTTCTGACTAGCAATAACCAGAACAATATCTTTTTATTAACATATCGATCAGACTTCCTCTTGAAAAAATCCACTCAGGGATGGAACACCTTTTTTTTTGAACTGCCTGTACTAAAAGTCTTTGTGTTGTGTTTTCTGGCATGCTTGGTCAAGCTTTATCAAGTATTTTGTCACATCCTGGCAGAATCATTTACAACAACAAAAGGTATCCCTGACACTGGAAGAAAAGGTTAGCAGCTCTAGGCTGGATCACTCACTTTCTCAGCAATTATACTGAAATGTTAAGTTGTGAGGAACAAAAGTGGAAGCTGTACTCTGTTTCTTTCTCCTAGGTCAGAAACCTCACAAACACAAAGCAAAGTAGAAGCAGCCACTCTCTATCTCAACTTAGATTAATTAGATGCTAGTTTCTATGATGCAAGTATACTTAAGAAACCTGCACCTGAATGTGCTTCATGGTATGAATCCTGGAGGAAACTGCTTACAGGCATAGCAAATTGCAGTAATATCCTAAGAGCTGTATGAATCTTGAAATTAGGGTCAGATTTATGACAGTTATAAAATCATTCCATGCCAAGTTTCAAGTAAATTTAGATCTATTTATGCTTTGCAGAGAAACACTTCTTGCATAGAATCTAGTCCAAAAATATTGTCAGTTGTAGATGTGCTTACATTTAGGTTCATTAAAACCTCAAATTTAGAACCAAACAGAGCTGAAGTTACAAGCTCACACAGATACAGGGAGGAGAAACCACAAAGAAGGACTAGTATCCCTTGATGAAGCTTTCTTAACTGATTTTTCTTTTCTGTGTGTGACTGTAGCATCTTCTAGTCCAGGAAGAGAATGAACTAATAAAATAAGCATTTTAATTCCAGTTCACTCTGGATCTCAGCCTCCATGCAATAGAGAAAAATGCTAATATTAGCAGCAGTAACTGTATCAAGCTGATGAATAAAGACCAAAAAAATCTACACTCATTCTGCTGCAACTGAGGACAGCCTCTAGATTGCATTGTTCACTAGGTCTGTTTGTGCCTTGAGCAGAATGAAGAGAATAGTAAAAAATTACCATTTCTTTTGTATGTTCTTCCATAATGTAATGGTTTTTAGCCATGAGACTTTCAGAGGACTCCATCTTACAACTCTGCCTCTCACTTTTTATTTATGTGGTTCCTCACTCAAAACCCATAAAAAATTTAACAACACTTATGATGCTTTCCTCTGGTACAGAGCCACAGTTTCAAACAGAGTCAAGGACCAGAGCTCTATCAAAACTCCTGGACAGCTCCAAGTCCCATACATGTTGCCATTGGACATATGCTGGTGTGCTAAGCATATACAGTATTGTTTATAGATCCTTAATCTCCAGGTTTCTTTCCACCAGAGTGCAGCAGAGCTATTTCTCTCTCTTGAATTTGACAGAGAAAGGAAGTCAAGCCACAAGTCACAAGCCACAAGTCTGAGATGAACAAAGTGGTGCTGATGGACAGAATGATGACTCATGACTGATTGGCAAAGCTTGCCTTCAACTGACAGCATCTATCACCCAACAACAAAAAGGTCTAAAACCCACAAATCTTCCATTACTTTTCATACTTTCTTGGCTGCAAGAGATTAGGAATGCTTTTTTTCCAAGTTCTCCTAGGCAGCACAACACGTCTCAGCTTCCCCAAGGCAGACCTCACTAGAGATATCAGAGTTTCATTACAAACAGATTAATTCCAAAGGTCACCAAGAAATTTTTACCACTGAAAAATACAGCTGTCTGGTTTATGAACAAAATCATTAGATGAGATCATAACACACCTGTGCTTTGCACTGTCTGCTAGTAATTATTCTGCTGGCTGCTAGGCCAAAAGAGAGCTGCCTCAGCTCTGTCTAGATGTCTTATCCTGTGTGGGTTCTGGCCCCTGGTTATTTGAGGTGAAAAGAAAGGAGGTATCTGATTCTCATCTGTGCTGTGCAAATAGCCATCTGTATAAGCCAGGATGGGGACACATGCACTCCCTTCATACCTCAGGCTGGGGCCCAATCATAACTAGAGGTCTGCAATTACATGTGCATCCACGTCTCTTCTCAAAGGTAAAACATGATAACCTACATTCAACTCAGTGAAATCAGTCTAAGTCCAGAAGAATAAACAAATCATCAAGCTTCATTAATCTCTCCCCTCCTACCCTTCTGTTTAGCTGTACTACATCTGCCACGAACAAGAGAATTCAGCCCAGAATTTTCTCCTGTGCCAATTCTTACTTCTTGACAGGAACTTAGAACAGAAAAGCTTGGAGACATTTACAGAGAAATCAGCCCCATATTCTTCCAGTGCTGCTGATCTAAATCAAATTATTTTATGAACATTGAAAAAGAAAATTATTAATAAATAACTGTGAAGTACGTTTTAGCTGAAGAATACAGTGCCTATATGAAACGCAAAATGAACAGAACAAGCCCTTAAAAAAATAACAGAAGTAAAGAAAAGCAATGATCAGGGGTAATCTAAGCCTCAAACTGCAGAATATTGCAGTCATAATGCATGGGAAGGTAACACACCACCACCATGCAAGAAAATGAAAGATGTTCAGGTGAAGGACTCTGTCCTACACTTTATGTTTGAAAAGGAGAGAGTTGTTATGGCACATAAAAGGACAGAAAGGACTGCATCCTAAAATGTAAAGATTGCTAAGAGTAAAAAGGTCACTATCATTCCAGAAGGCAAACTCTTAGCTGTCTAAGAGATCTGTAACTTAGATTAGAAACTTGCAGAGCCAGGACAGTTACTGTTGGAATAGTCCAAATACATAATGAATTCCAAAATCCTGCAATAGCATATTGTTTCCAGCTATTAGCATGGATTTTAATTAGCTTGTGGTAATAAATACATTTGTACATGTCTATTTTTTATTGACAGCTTTTAGAGGAGTTAGTAAATTGGTCAGTGTGGAGTGCCAGCGTTTCACTAAAACCTAACAAATAATTAATGCTTTCCCCACCTAGAGTCAACCAGCAGTCTCAGGGGGTTTTAGTTATAAATTAGAAAGATGAGATACTCAAAATACAGTTAGAGTACTCATTCATCAACCATGATTAAATAATATTACTGTGAGACCCTAGAGAAGTGCTGAGAGCTAAGTTCTAGTCTCCAGACTACCCACGATATCCTAGGAACTGCTGGAGCACTGTGCCCTATTTTCCACCGTGACTCCTGAAATTCCTTTTCCATATCCAGTATTAGTTAGCTAAGTTTCTTCTTTACTTGGGAATTCTTTCTTGGAAAATATCTAATTTTTTCAGTCCTTCCTACTTATAATGTATTGTGAACTGGGCAAAAAAAGAACCAAAAGAACCAGTACCAAGTTTTCTTCACTAGAACAATTGCTTTCATCAGATTCTTTGCTAACAAAGATCTCAAGCCAGTAAATATTTGGATGATTTCACATCCAGATTTCCATAGAGAAGATGAATGGAAGAACTGACATGAGGTAGCCAGGATCAGTCAGACCTAAATAAAGATGGAGTTGCCCAAGATAGGACTAAGGAGAATTAAACGCATAGGTCCCAAACTGAAAAACTCCTTAACATCCACTTAACTCCAGAGATATGCAGGCTCTATAGGAATTTTAATATTACCCACAAATTCCTCAGCCTTGATAGAGCTCCACAAATCAGAGCCATCTTATACCTAAATCAGATTAGGATCTATAAACACCAGGCTCTCCACAGAAGCTTGATCTGATAAGTATTGTGTCAGAAGACTGTGTGTCTCTCTGTTTACAATAAATGGAGCTTTACGTGTCTCAAGCACCTATACACCAACACAGCTGGGCAAGAGTTATTTCACTCCTAACCTATAGAGAGAGACAGAATTTACCATTATTAATCCTAAAAGGTCCTGTTCAACAGAGGAACCTCAGATAAAAGGGCATAAATCCCATTTTGAGACATCCTTCTCTTATACTGTGTGGGCAACTTAGGTACTTTACATAAGGTCCTGAAGTCCACTCTGAGCATCAAGACTGAAAGTGTGGCATTGTGCTGGCTCATGTTGTAGCATCTAGTTCCTTTTTTGCAGTCTTGAATGGTCTTTGTTCTAGTCACTAATCCAACTAAGGACCAAACTTCAATCCCACTGTTCTAAATTCTGTTGGAAAATAATATCAAATTACTAGCTAATTTTGGAGCAGCTAGCTAAGTGCATTAAGACAGCTGCATGCTATAAATTAAAACCTTAAAAACTTTCAGAAAAATGATTAATCATTTGCCAAATTACTAACAGAGAAGGAGCTCGTAAGGGGAAGAGCATTTTAATTCCATCTACAAAATCAAGTCTTTTGGAAAAGAAACAGAACAAAACAAAAGCCTATCATTTGAAGGCAATTAGTGTGTACAGTCAAAAAAAACATGATGGCTCTGCAACAGCAAATCCTGGTACCCACTGTTGTGCACTGATTGTGTTCCTCTTTCATTTCTCACTTCCACTAAATTAAAAAACATGCTGCTGAGCTACATCCATTTCTTGTATCCTTTTAATCATCTGCTCTCAGAGTCTAGGAACATTTAGAGATAGCTACAGAAGGTAGTCCAGCTTCATGGACTCCCATTGTAAATATGCTTACACGTGCCATTCGCTCTAGTCCTGAAAAGGGCCCAAATCATCTTTGGTGATGCTGGGGCTGATTAACTTCAGAGGTGACAAATCACTTATACTGGGGTTATCTAGGGACTGTCTTGATCCACTTCACTTGGGTTCCCACCAACAGCAAAGAAAAGCTAAATGTTCCTTTTTCAGAGCATTGATGACAGAAGAGTTTCAAATGAGTGCACATTTGTGGAAGCAAGCCAGTGCATGTCAGCTACATGTCAGTGGTGGAAAGAAGTCTCATTCTCCCTTGTGCATAGTCAGGCAGCACACTGATAATTACAGACTGATTTCCAAAAGCAGTATGTCATTTGTCAAAGGTATAATTTCAGTTCTGCCTATCCTTATTAGCACCTGATGGAAACTCCAGTATATTTATGAGTCATCCAAAAGGCAAAAAACACCAGCACCACCAAAGCTTTATTTTTTTTTTTTTCTTAATTTACAGTTGACTTTTCTCCTAATGACCTAGCCTGATCTTTAGAGATTAGCTTCTCAGAAAGGATTAGGGCTTCTACCACCCTTAAGGTGCTCAAATGCCCAATGAATTAGGCACCTAATTGGGCTAGGATCAAAATTATGCAGAAAGCTGGATGAAAATCACATTGTCATTGTTGAAAGGACAAAGAAACAGAGACAGATTTTACAGGACAGGGAAGTAGTGGTTGTCAACTGAGGGCAGAAACCAGGAGTCAGAAAAGCCAAATCTAGAATATAACAGGCCATAGTCAATGCAAACACAAAAAAACCTAAGGACAAAGGAGCATGTCTCAGAGTCCTTATGTGTATCCTGAAGAGGCTTAGGTCTCTGAATAAAATTGTGATCTTTCTACTTTAGTTTCACAGACCTAATTTTTTCAGGCAATTTTCTCTATTTCGTATTCTCCTGGAACCGGGTTTGTTGTCACAGCAAGCTTTTTTTTTGTGCAAGAGAAGGAGGGAAAAATAGAGATTCACACTATCTAACATAACAGGTCTGTGACCCTCAAATTGACTGAAGTTAAAATTGAGCATAATTCATGGTGATTCCCTTAAACTGTGTCTAATCTCAGTTCAATAGTAATTCTGCAGTTCTATTAATTTCTGCCTCCTGCAAAAGTGAAAAGGAGCAGCCATATGAGTGTATATGTATGCACATTACCTACACGTTTAGAAATGCAGCTGACCTCTCAGTTTGAAAGAGTGACAGAAAAAGGCACACAGGTTTCCCAAGTTGTATGAAGATATTGTGTGCAAAACAAAGATCACATAAATTAATCAAGTTATTCTTGTAGCAAGTTGGAAAGAAAGAGATGGACTGAGGCAAAAATTGTTATTGTTATCTCTATTTTTAAATACTTGGAAGATACTCAGTTACTATGGTGGTGCAGACCATATAAGTATCAAGATAGACTCATTTGTAGCAGGAGCAGTAAGTGTGAAGGTTTTTCCATCTCAAAGGTGCCAGCTAGCTGGGACTTCTTCCTCTAAGGGAAAAAGGGAGGACAAATATTTTGAAGAAATCTCGTATTTTTAAATACTTAAAAGCCGATTTTAAAAAGCAGAAATAATTCTTCTCTGGATGCATGATTCTGCTTTGGGGTCGTTTTTTTTTTTCCATGGGGCTTCTGCATTTAATTTAATACCCTGGCACTCTTTCATCAGATAGAAAACCATTCCTTTCCTCTCCAGTACAGTTGTAGGGAAGGAAAAACAACTGGAGCAACATGTAAGAAAAAGCTGAATAATCAACAGCATAGACACAGACATCCTTCACGTGCACATGCAGTAGATGGACTTATTTGGCAATCATAAAGAGCAGTTATAAATGATCACAAAATGAAAAATTGCAGGGGATTCCAGAGTCAGGACATTGTCCAGACAATATGAGCACTGCTGGCTCTGCTAATTGATGAAACTTTTAATACAATGCTTGTTTTTTTAAAGATGCTTCCTACTAAACATTTTAAAATTAAACCTTCTCACTACTAGATTAAGTGCAGCAGTAATGCACAATGTCAAATTCAACTTGGCAGATAACAGAAGAACAGTATCTGCTCTCTTGAAAGCATTACTTAAGTTTAAATGAAGTATATTTATTACTTAAAACTCCATCAGAGGATTGTCTCCCTGAAACCAGATGGCTGCTTCATGCATACAGACGTGTGTGAGGGTAGTGAAGTTTCAGTACAGAAAGTGTCTACTTTATCTCAAACACAGATAAAAAATGTTGTTTAAGTTTTTGTTGCTAGATAAACATCAAAAGTTGTTGATACAAGAATTTTTGTGAGCAATCCTTCATTGTCATGATTGCCCCAAGTAAATAAACACACAGTATTCCTCTGGAGAGGGCTTATACATATCCCTGGCCTCAAGAAATGGAAATTCACCTAGGAGAGGAAATGAAGTTCTAAGATAATTCCCCTCTCTTCCTTTCAGCATCCTCTCTAGGGAAGATCAGTGAACAGTCTGAGAGCCTTGTTATTACAGGCTTCATCTGACTTTAGCTGAAGCATACTGGCTGCCTGAAAAGATGAACAGACTCCTTGATAAACAGAGTATTCTAGGCTAAGAAAGAGAGATATAGACCATGAGACAACTTGAGACATACTTGGTTTGGTTCTGAAGTTGTGCCCAAGAAAGAGCCTGGAATTAAATCAGCAGATAAGGTTGCCTGCAGCATTTTTGCCATGTATAGCTATGCCTTAAGATGCTTGCTTTGAATTTTTCTCCTAACTCATGAAACAGGCTCAGCTACAGATCTTGGTGTTGAGTTCACAAAGGATTTTTACACCTTCCTTTGAGCCTGAGCAAGCTGTACATGACCAAATAAAAATTATGTAACTATGTTGAGCTTTAAAATACTTTTGTATTTAGGCTTTGTGAATGTGTTACATTATTTGATGGTTGCATATACCTCTAGTAATGTTGCTGAGAGAGAGACTTCCTATTTAATGAGATGGTGGATGAGGTACAGCAAACAGTTTTCATCTCACTTCCAAAATTCCCACTAGTACCAGCTAGATTGGATGAGATAGAATTTGAATTTGGGGAGAGACTGAAAGAAGTTGAAGTGAGACTGCATTATTGACTGAGAGATCCTACTATGTGAAGCACCACTTTGAACAGACATGAAAATTTTAACAGACCACCATAGTGACGAGAGATGCACAGGCAAGGTCATTTTCACAGAATGTCAGGGATTAGAAGGGACCTCAAAGTATCATCTAGTCCAATCCCCCTGCCAGAGCAGGAACACCTAGTCAGGCCACAAAATTTTCCTCCCAAGATTCAGCCTAATACCCAGGAAAATTCAGAATTAATTAGTTTCATGCAATACTCCTCATTCTTACTTACGATTAGTGCTGGAGGAGTGAAATATCAGAAAGAAGCAGTCTGAAATGCTAGGGTCCTTTTGGATTATTTTTTCCCTTTTTTGTGTTTGTTTTCCATTGATTTAGCAGTTCCTTGCATGACTTATTTCATCTTATGACACACAAGAAATGTTATGTGCAAAAGACATTATGAAATGCTGCAGCATCCTTCCCTGTGACTGAAGAACTCTAGATGTGCACAGATAAATCAAATCATGTTCCACAAGAGCCTTTGAATGTTTATATAAATTAGACTCATGTGTTCCTTCCCATTTCAAAAATCTTTTTTCCACAACTAAGTTTATTTGTAGGGCTGTTCCCCAAACCAGTACATTTTTATGTGGTCATTGGAGAATATTAGTGGAAAATTAATTTCAAGTCCTTAAACAGATATTTATATTAGACCATACTACAATAATGATCCTGGCCTCTAGCCAGGAATTAAAGGTCTATTAAGCCAAGCATTCTACATAAATAACTATGAAGATGATTATTAACTCTGTTGAGCCTTTATTACACAGGAGAACATGCAGGCTGCAGGATTTCCACAATTTTTTCAGTTGATGAATTGGGCAATGGACTATTGATTGTATTGCAAGGTGCGTATCCATTTACCAAAATTTCAGAGAGATAACTCCATTACTCTATACATAAATGTTTCACAATTCTTCATCATTACTGCTTAAGTCTTCTAGAAGCATTCAGATTTAAGTGAGTTTCAATACCGCATTTTAGATATAAAAGATAAGAATTTACATTATTAGAAGAATTTCTTTATGCTTCTGTAGAGGCATCTCAAAGCACGCTATATGGAGAGGAAGAAATGCAGAGCATTTATTCATTAATAGTTTTCTGATGATGCCAAAGCAGAGACAGCACACTGACAAGATAAATGTGGAAGAATGAAAAGAGACAGAAAAGAAAGGCTCACTTTTTCAGTACAACTGATCACCTTGTCATGACTGTATATACCTAACCTAACATGACATGTAAGCTCATGAAAAGCCTATTAATTACCATTTTAATTAAACACAGGAAGTCACAGAATTAATAATATTTGCATTTGTTATTAGAAGAATTAATATGGCTGGATGATAAATTTGATTTTCCAATAGAATTATTAACAAATACCAATTAAGAATCATATGGCATGGTGTACTTTCAGAAGATAGAGTGAGATCTGTTAATAGCAAAAATACCAATTCAAAGGTTGAAGATAGAAATAATTGGTTCTGATGCAATTATTTCCCTGCCAGTTGTAAGCTGTAAAGTAGCTAGCATGATGATGGCTTGCAAATTACATAGCAAAAAAACATAGGGCCATGTGAAACAGAATGCGAAATTACAAGTATCAGTGTACAAAGGAACTTCGTGACATTGCCAAGGTAGTAAGGATAGTACGGTAGGAACATCATATTTTCATTTAGGATGCATCTGCAAATAAGACAGACTAGATTAAACAAACTAGGAGAGCAAAAATGAAATTTTTATCTTCTTATCCCACACTGCTTCTATTAGACCAAGTCAGATTCATATAGGAGAGGGTGCGTGGGGATTGTACCACTCTCTTCTATTTGGATTTTCTGTCCTAAAGAACAGTAGTACAGAAGAGTTTACAAGTTAATTCATAATGACATACACAAGTATGTCTTAGCTTTCAGATAGACTTAGGTCCTTCAAGACCCACTGAGGTTATAGCAGTTACATGGTTATGTAGAAGTTGGTTCTATTCAGGTGCTTTTGTATGCATAGTATTACTACTAATTACTAGTGTGGAGTTTTTTGAAAAATAGTCTTTTGACAAGTTTTCACTCAGGAAAACTAGTTTATATAATTTACTCTGAATGATATTTTTGCTCTTTCCAATCCAACAACAGAATGAAATTTCAGAGAGTTCCCCAACAGTGCTGTAGTATGTTTTGGATGGAAAAGCCACTCAGCATTATACAGTGCCCACCATCTGAAGCCCTTCCGTTGACTTCACTAGCTACTAATGTACCATGAGAGCACATTGTAATGCAATAGTCAATCTTCCATAAAAAGACATCAATCACAGTGATTTTTATCATAACCTGTAAAAGGACAAGCTACAAACTGTTTAAAAAGTCAAGACAGACAATCATCATATAGTGCTTCAACAGCATTCAGAGAGGTCATTGAGGGTTAACAAGAAAACTCTCACCGAGTAAGAGTTTCTCCAGCACAAGTGATTATTCCATTTTTATAACACTGATACAGCTTCATGAACTACCAGGCATGCTGCAGCATAAAACCCAAGAAGATACAGCAGCATATATTGTATGAAATAGTGGAAAGGAATCCTGTCTGCTAATGAACAGTGCTCCGAAAGAGGCAGCTTTGTCCACTGCACTTTGTCTGAAAGATGACTCAAGGTGGCAGCTCAGGGAAGATAACTGCTGATGAATGAAGGTGCCATGCAGGTACAACAGTTCATTCATCAACATGACAACGAGTACAGTTTGAGTATGGGATTTTCTTCACCCATTATCACAAACTCTTGTACTGTGGCATATCACTGCTCCACACAATTGTCTTTTCTGAAGCCCAGCTTTTTCCATCACTCATCCCCCTCAGCCACTAAGCAAGACTGCTAGAATAAGGCACTGACAGTTCATTAGAAATTGGGACTGAGCCTGAATTTTTTGTGATTAAAAAAAATTAAGAATGGAAGGGTTTGGTACTGTGGTAATAAGAACTAAATACAGCTAAAGGATTAATGTTGTTGTCTTAAAAAGGTCAAACAAGAACACACATACAGAATGTACCGCTACTTTAAAAGGAATACTCAGAGATTTAATTTCCCCCAATGCTTCAGTGACAGCAGTGTCACTATGTTTTCAAAGCAGGAGAATGCTAATTGCCATAGCCATTAGTTTTGTTTTCTCCAGTTTCGGCCACCCTTGAGAAGGTCCCAAAATTTGTCTTCTACAAACAAAGCACAGACAACTAACTTGATCCATAGCACTGCCTCGATTGTATGAATCAAAAACACTGAACACAGACGATTGTTTTTATTTCTTGTTAGTACTGTTTCTCAGAAGCTTTACCTGTCTTGTAATCTGGAACAAGGACAGTGATCAGACTAGCTTGCCTTTGCAAACATTTCCATAGGATGACTTTTTTTGTTTTTAACAAGATTAAAGGTTTTTTAATTTCTCCCCCTCTTCCCCACTTTTAACAATAGGGGAAAGCATCTTTTGACACAGAAAAAAAACATAGAAAGAGGCTGATAATAGCCATAAAATAAATTTAAAGCATGAACATATTGCAGATTTCTGGACAAAACACATGTAACTGAGCATTCATTGTATATGTGGGTTTATACCAAATCCCTACTATCAGAGTAATGAATCACTTCTGCTTGAGTTTTAACTACACTGAGCTAATAAGAATAAAGAGCTACATATTTCTTCTTCTTTGATTTAGAATTAAGTCTCAGAATCAAAGTTCAGATTTGGCTTTATTTTCACACAAGCACATGGATTGGAGAGATCAGAGGACTCTGTTCCATCTTCCCTGCTGCTCCTCTGCTTTATGTAGGTGACAGGGTTTTTATTATAACCTTATTCCAAAAAATAATTGGTATCTATGTGTATAAGATTAACTGTGCATTGGCCTGCTCATCATATAAAAATTATGCTACAACTAGAACCTTATGTATTTCTTAATCAATGGTGCAGCCCTTCAAAATCTCCAATGCAGAAAAAATAATTGCTTTTAAAAGGCTGCAAGATCAGTAAATCAAAGCTAAACTTGACAAGAAGGCAATTTTACTTGTGAAGAAATTCAGTGCAAATGAACTCAGTTCGTAATGTGCTCAAACAGCAAAAAGCAGTACATACTTTCCATGCTGCCCAAATG
This sequence comes from Turnix velox, assembly GCA_013400935.1. Classification (NCBI taxonomy): domain Eukaryota; kingdom Metazoa; phylum Chordata; class Aves; order Charadriiformes; family Turnicidae; genus Turnix; species Turnix velox. The sequence continues at coordinate 362,580 of VZTY01034391.1, forward strand.
GCTGACATAATTTTGCTTGCTTTCCTGTTAACTTGAGAATGCAAATAGCTTTGCTGTCAGGGTACATTTGTTTCCAATAATTCAAGATACTATAACAAGCCAAAATATTTATTTCTTTTTGCCACTCTAATTTGTAGTTTATCATATTAGGAACATCATCTATGGATTTCATTTACAGTAACGTTATGCAAACAGCCCTTATGGGAAATTCACCTCTCTGTAACAGGAAAACTAAGCACAAAGAATTCTCCCAATGCTTTTGGATGTGCTACCTTAAAAAGCCCAAAAACTATTCAGACCAAAATACAAAGGTCAAAATGCATATCCAAAGTAACTGCTCAAATACCCTATCTCTGAAAACTTCTGGCTTTTCAGGGAAGGTATTTCTGCTTTTCAGTATGCAGGACAGACTACCAGAACATATTCTTTTAGTTAGAACTGGATGATCAAACAGATGCAAACTGCATATTTGTACAGTTCAATCCTCATCCTGTTCATTAATGTCTCCAAATTGATGCTGCCTCACGTTCAGCTGGTTATATAATTAAAGCTGATCAAAATGTTTTCCTTTCCAAAACATTTCTGATGGTCACTGACTTTCACGATGTGACCATTTGTGTGTAAGCATTTCTGCCTCCTACAGGAAATTAAAGACATTTCAACTAACAGAACAATTGCCATTCTCACTGAAAATTCAGTTTGACTTCCTTCAGCTAAAAACAACAACAACAAAAAATCCACATGTTTCAATTAGAATTGTTTGTGACACTTAAGGGCTGGAGATCAGTTGCTGACAGTTGCTTTGCTGAAATCCAAAAACACAGTTACTTGCCCCTTAGAGGAGTGGAACATGTGATCAGAATTGACCATGTAGGGTGTCAAAATTACGAGTCTATTTGCCATATGGTCCTTCCACGAGGCCATTCACAGCTTATCTCTGGCAACACTCAAATGAGCTCTGTGCAAGTGGTTTGTAACTTTGGTATCTTAATTATCAACCTAAAATTAGGTGAGTTGAATCAGATCCTAGAAACTATGTTTATTAGCAAGCCCTTTGTAATTACTTTCCTTGTGTTCACCTTCCCCTTTCATATAGCAGATGTCCATTACACGTAACCTAGTCTCTCAGTGTCCTTACTGGCCACACCTAACACTATCCTGGTCTAGCATTATTTGTATCTGTAGACCCCTCTATGGAGTCATTTGGTTCATCGCAGCACAAGCTCAGAATCAGGTCTCTAGCAGATGGTCCCAGTGAAGCCCATCTTACTTTTAAGACACATTCCAATGATGTGATATGAAAATAGTGGCATTGCTACCTGACACCTATCATAACTGTAAAATTATTTTGCCTCACTAACTCAATATTCTCCATCAAGAAATACTCTTACCGTTCTCACCAGCTGTCTTATCTTTTCCATTTGTAGCTCCGGTTCCTTGTCTCTGTTAGGGGAAGAGAAAAACAAACAAGTGTTTAGAAAAGACTTCAATATGGATTTTCCCCTTGGAATTACTAGCTGTAGTGCCTGATTTCTCCTCGATATCTTGGATAGTCATCCACCTTCAAGCAGTATGGCTTGGAAATAGTACCTGTCAGAACAGAAATGCTTAGTACCAGTACCATGATTTAGGTACAACTGTATAACCATAAGTATGCAAGAAATTGTGTATAATTATAATGTTACAGATGGGATATGAGTAATCAAGTTTCCAGCAGTTTGAGGGTATGTGCTACATTAGGACGTGTCTTCAGGTCCCTGATATGCCTCCATTTCCATGATTCTTCTGACCTGACATTAGCCAGAAGACTCATCTTTCAGCTTTGGCCCCAAGTGGAGAGGGGACTTACACCTTCAATCCACTTTGTCCAAGGAATAGCCTCATGATTTTCTACAAAACAAGCTGAATTAAGTAATTCTGCTAACACGTATTGAACACTAGTGCAGTCCAAATACAGCAGCAGAGCTGTATTAGTGTGATTACATTGCTACGTAATTTTCTAGCTTAGAAAAGTCACTCCATGAAAATTAATGCTGCATCCCTCAGAGAAAGCATTTCAGAGGTGGAATCAAGGTACTTTAGCAAGTAAGGCAAAACTTGCATCTCTTACACAAAATTATTTATACTTGTGTGCATTACTGAAATAGACTAATTCATTGTCTAGGGTTGTACATATAAAAAACCTGGGAATATTAAATAATTGAATAAATCTAGCAGCATTCACCCATCAGAGGCAATATGATCCTTATGCATCAAGAAAGTTAACAACTGCAGTAGCACTGCAAATCAAATGGTTTGTGCCCAAATATAGAAAATCATATCAATTCTCTGGTACAAATTCATACAGGCATACTAACTTAAAGGTATCTGCTCTAGAATATCTGGTTAAAACCTTCTCTATTGCTCTGGTTTCTGACCTTCATATCCCACAGTGGTGGTATATTCAGAGCAGTCTGTATATATGGAGTTAATCACGATGGAAGTACAAAACCTTCATGTGTACTCTCAGTTCTTATCATAGAAGCCAAAGGAAGGAAGACAGCTCCTCAAAACCCTCAGGAGAATACAAAAGCACAGCTTATTGTGCATCCACATGCCAGTGGTGGGGTTACTCATCTTCTCCATGGCAGACTTCAGTGCATATATCTCTGCTCTCCTGCCTCTGCCTCATCTCTCATCCCTAGAGAAGACAACTCTGAGTCTATAACAATAGCTACAGTCTCCCCATACATTGCAAATATATTTCTTTTTCCCTGGAGCCTCAGAGTTAAGACAAGTGAGAAAATTTGGCTAGTAACATCAAAAATTGAGATTCTAAAGGGACAAACATCAGTTACAAAAGTGTAAGTTACCGACAGCCAGAAATAAATCTACCCAATAACTAGCTTTTCTGTATGCCCATAATTAAAGCTTAATATTTAAATTTGAACAGGCTTTCTGTGTTTCTTTACTGGAAACTCAAAAAAAAAGAGAAAAATTCACAATGAAATACTGGATTCTTCCTGTCTATATGGCAGCTATATTGCTTTTTCCTTCCCTGTTTTTAAAGCTTTTTCAAGTTGTCTTATTTCATGTTTCAGACTGTGCTACTTAGCTTTTATGAAGGTTTCTCTTTCCTCCCCAGGCTATACCTGTCAGGTTGGGTCTGCTATTGATAGAGTGTTGGAATATGGATTCACACATTTATTTCGTATCTCAGGATTTCACCTCAGAGAGAGGGGGAAAGTTGCCAGAGAAAATGAATAAAAACTTGGCTTTGGTCAATAAAGGTCTTTCTATTCATGCAGGCAAGATTTTTCTTTAAATCTGAAATCAGCCACAGCATTCTAGAGCCATTCATTTGATTGGGGATCACTGGACACTTGCAGAATGAAGCCTGAAAGTCTGACAAAGATGACTGTGATAGCTTTTATGGCAGTTATACACACATTTTGACCTACAAGCACTGTACTGTCTTCCAAGAGAGCACAATGGATTTGAAAGTGGAAATCACTTTCTCATTAGTAAGGCACTAGAATTTATGAAAAAGCCATATACGGTGTGATCATCCACCTGCAAAGTCTTTTATTTCAATACATTCAGAAGAACTACTTTTAAAAACGTTTTCAAGATGTTGGTATTATTAGCAGCTAGAGCTTTGTGCTTCTTTCATCACATTTCATGGTGCTACTGCAAAGACTGCAAAACAAAGCTTCATTTTTTAGCATTCTTCAGAGCACAGGAGGATTACACTTGAGGAGTTACTGGAGGTATTTTCAAGAAGCAATGGATGAAAGCTCTCCAAAAGCTCATGCAACAGATATTGTCTTCAGATGCAACAGATCAAATGAAAAATGATTAAATAAATACAAAACTATATCAAATTCTGGTGTTTATTTTTAAACTGAAAACCATGAAGTTGTTTGCCATATTTAGAGAGTCAAAAGCAGTATAATGCTTTCCATTATCTGTAACTACTATCCAGCTTCATTCAAATTTTTTTTAAAATTCCCCAGAATTTTCTAAGGCAAGTTTTTGGACATGCATTGAATAAACTTTCCACTAGGCACTAAAGGAACACCAGGGCTAAAATGAACATGAGTGCAAAACCATAATGATTACACAATAAAACAGCATAAACAATTTTGTTGCTATGTTGCGTAGGAGGAAGCATAGTTTATGACTGCTTGGGGCTATATTAATTTTTTACTCGGTGGTTTTACAGAACATCAAAGGAACATCTTTAAAAATGTCTCCAAAATCAAAGTCACTCCCGATTTGTCAGAAGAGGAAGAAAAAACTACTATTGCCATATGCCAAAAACCCCTTAAGAAAAGTACAGGTTTACTTTCCCATTAAATTCCCAGTGCTATACACATCAGCTAGCTAATGTCATACAAAAAACTGCACTAAATTAGTCCCCTAGGTGTACAAACTAAGGTCAAAAGTGAATTTGCAACCCAGAGGACTTTTCAAGAAGAATGTTAAATTACTGCAGCAGCTTTTCTACTCATTATTCCAGCCCCTGCTGCACCCCAAAGCCTAATTTTTGCCTTTAATCTTACATTCTCTTCTTGTCTTGAAATAGATTGACCTTTTCAGTTTTACTTCCAATTAGCACCTCAGCATTAGGCACTGTAGCCAGATGTTGTTAACAGAATTCTGGGAGACAGAGGCATTGTTTGTTTTCTGATGTTTCAGTGACATTAAAGTGGCAGGAAGTTTTCTGACAAATGGGTCTATGACAAATGCCACTTCATCTGAATGCAGGGCCAACAAGGTACAATCAACTCCATCTCAGTATAGCATGGCTCCAGTTTTTCAAAAGTATGTTGTTTCTACACCAAAGAATGAAAGAACATTCAAAGGCAGAATTAGGAGAAAACAAACAGTAAAGTGAACAGCATGTTCACTAATGTTATTAGGATGTTCTGTACTCATTGACAAGAGGAACGGCAGTGAAGTCTCTGCAAATCTTAAGTTTTTCTTAAGTGTTGTCCTGGACCTGCTACCAGGTCCATCCCTGACAAGAGGCATTACATGCACAACAGAAGGAAACACGTGTTGGTACAAGACAGCACAAATGTGGCTGTGGGTCAGCCAGCTGTGTGCCAAGCAAGGCTTTATTCTGCACTACCATCTGTTGTCCATACAAAAAGTTTTCTCTGTAAGAGATAAATGGAAAAGAACCAAACTGTTTCATAAGTACCTTTTACATAACCTTCTACCTTAATTACACAGTTCAGCTACTTTAGCCTCAAAAAAATACTGAAAAACACATGCTTTAAATTTATCAAGTTTATAACCTTTCTGCAAATAAAAATGTCACTGTAAATATCTGATTAAGGACTTAAACATGTTCTTCAAGTAAGGAAAATTTTCTAGTCAACAGCAGAATGACCAGGAGACACAGCAATTTCCACCTGCTGTTTTTCAGGTCTAAATACCTCTTATACACTTCCTCAAATTAGGATATTTAGGGCTGACTTTATCCAGGAATAAAGTTCTTACAGGCTGATCTTTATTTTGTGCTTACTGATCTTTGAAGATGCTTAGAATTCTAGACTACTGAAGCACCAGTTGAAGTTCATTAGACTATAGGCACAGGTAAATGCCAAAGCACACTTATTCAAGCGTTACTGCCTGAAGGCTCATAGTACATTTGTTAGCTTCCCCTAGGTGGATTTTTAAGGACATTACATTAGCATGGACATATCTTACAAACTCAAGAATAAATCAGAGACACCTGTTTTAAAAACACAAAACAAGAGAATATCAAATGTGGGACCACATAATTCATAGTATCCTTTTCCAAGTGCCTCCTGTTTAGGTATATCATATTCAACTACTCTAGTTCTAAAAGGTCAGAGATTTCTATGCTTTTTTACACCAGGTATAAATTTGCTATTGAAAAAAATAGATACCACGCTTACTTCAGAAACCATCAGCAGAAGCCACTGATGGAAACATTAACTATTGCTAGTCGGTCAATACACTATGTATATATGCCACTTGAAAATAATTATGTGATGAGGTGATACCTGATACTCTGCACTAACTGAAATCAGTGGGAACTTTGCAATTGCTTTTCTTTCACGCTCTAACAAAGATCATGAGTTGTATGTCAGAAACTAAAGGAAGAGCTGTGGTTCAAGCAGAAGGAAGAAATAAGCAGTTGTGACCTGGGATGAGTAGGTAGATTTTGTAGAAATTGGGATTTCAATGTGATTAGTGAAGTTAAATTCTTCCTTACTAGAGACTTTTGATTGATTTGAAACTATAGCACTCAGCATTTCACACATTTAAGTGTGAAAAACATTACTCTTAATCACAACACTAAGTAATTTTGCAATAAGGGAAAATTGTATTACCCTGTTCAAAAAGTTAATAGTAGAAAAACAATGTTGCTGTGAAAAAAAATATTTCTGTTTACTGAAGGACCTTGTCTTTAAGTAATGGGAATGGAATTTTAGCATCACCATATTTTTCAGAATTATATGTCAAAAATCATGAATATGAGCAGCTGGGGGAAAGTGTGTATTGCTGGAGAGCACAGATGCTGAAATTTTATTTATTCTCTTCTATTAGAAGACTCAAAACTGGTCTGCAGTACAGCCAGATGGCAAATCCAATCCCAACCCAACTTCTGTGACATACAAATTCATTCACATAGAAACATCTAGTCACCTAAAGAACATCTGCAGAGAGAACTGAAAATTCCCAGATTGCATATAGGAATGAAAATTGCATTAGAGTCTACAAAAGCCTCCCTCAGTAGTCTATTTGCACCTCTACAAGTTCCTACACTTTTTTCCTACAATTTTCTAAATGTTGTATTGAGCATTTATGAGATTAAAGTGTCCTTCAAAGCTCACATTTAAGATAACTGCATAAGGTTCGGAACATCTAGCCAAAATTTTGTCTGAATGGTTGGTAAACCTGATAACATGTCTGTTATTTCTGCCTTATACATCATTGTCAGAAATAAAGACTGCGTTTTCTAGGCACCTGACAGAAAGGAAAAATATTTATAAAGATACTCTTCAGTGCAAAGAAGCCCACTTTTGTTATGATCAAACTTACATATCTGGTAGAAATAGCTTTCTGGAGATTACCACTTTTCCTTGGCTGCTCTCACCCCTGAATCTCAGATCTTTAGGATGTGGCTTCTAACTACTCTTCCCTATGCAGCACTTCTCTGCATGCTCCTTTACACAAAGGGAATTTTCTACAGCCAGTTTTCTGGCTATCTTGTGTTGCCAGGACAGCAAAATACTGCCAGAGCAAGAGTGCCAGAATCCATCTTTCAATACTGTCTGTCAAAACTAAGTGATCTCTGGCACTCTGACGATTCCTTTAATGATCTTCATTGGTCAAGCAGTGTTCTACTTGAGTAGCTCTTGATTGTCGTTAATTTTATTAAGGCTATCCTATAACTATTTTAATAAATTAAAACTCCACTGGCAAGCTGAGATAAACTGATGGGATTCAAACTGCAGTGGCTAAAAGTTGGCACAGTGACCGGCACTGGTTTTCTATGAGTTATTTTGTTACTGGAGGCACATGATTATGCACATGAATGCACATTCTCATGCTAGAAACCACAGTAATTTATAAAAAATTAATAATAAGACTGCAGATAAGTACAAATTCTTTTCCTTCTAGACACTGTGGACTAGTGCCTGACTCTCAATATTGCAATGATTCAGAGAAGATACAATCTCTAAGCAATTTCCTTTTCATCTTTCTATGAAGGACACAACCTGGACCTCAGCATTCATATCCTTGCATCTTTGACAGTCATTTACACTCGTGCAAATTAAATCTCAAACACAGTGGGAAAGTACTATATTCAAGGCATAGCCATCTATGCAAGCTGCAGCCTGCATGAAAAGTAAACAATTTACTGGACTCACTGCTGATGTACTACTAGTCTCCCCAGCAAGAAGGACGGGCAGGTTTAGGTACTGTTTACTCAGGGTGAAGCCACAATACCCACAAGACACCACAAAGACAAGCTGGTGCAATGCACTGGCACTCCTATTGATCCACTCAACAATCAGACACAGAAAAAACAATGGGAACCAAAGGAGTAACCTTGATGCTGAGGCTTCTCGGAATAACTGACAGTTTCAGGCCCTGTTCCTGAGTTATTTTGTTTCCAATGCCATTGTCCATGTAAAATATACATTTTATTGACATGTCTATACAAAACGCACACTCTACCCAACAGACAGAGTGCCTTAATGACGGGCAGAGTTAGGGCATTTGCGTCATTTAAAGAGGTGTAATTTGTTCACTTTCCTCCAGATAAAGCTTTTGGCTTGAGGCAAGGCCTCTGAATAAACACTTCTGAGTTTATTCTGAGTGTTCTGAGCTCCAGTACATAGCACACTTCCAGGTTAAATAAAGAGGCATCTGATGAAAAAAAGGCAGAGAGAATCACAGTCTGGGATGTAAGGAACAACTTATAGTGTCATTTTAATATATTCTAATAGCACAAAAGAACTTTCTCTGTGTCCCACTTTTGCCAATGGTTGGTGTAATTTATAAATCAGCACACTGAGAACCTGCTGATTTCATATTCAGATTCACTATCATGTTTTAAGACAGAATATTTACACCAACACCAAATGTAATCAACATAATTAGCACAAACAGTAGCTTGTTTATTATTTAGGTTATTAGCATATTTTGAATTAAAATATTATTAAGCAGATATTTCTCCAAAGACAGTGTAATCACTTTTTTTTCCTGAGGCAGGGATTAATGGAATCTTTGAAGTTAATTTTGAAAGCAGCTGCAAGAATGTATTTCCCAAATCCTGTTAATTACCATGCCAGCTATGAGAAGTAATCCCTGTTTTCTGCAGGAAATGGAGGATTTGATCCTGCAAGGCTTATTTACAGGGGTAACTCATATGTGGACAAGTAATTGTCTTCAGCTCAGCAGAATTACTCACATGAGTAGAGTTGGAATCTCAGTAGGGTATTGTGAAATTTCTCTAAACCGCATGTTAGGTATTGTTTAGCAACAGACAAAGAATAAAATCAACTACAGAATAAGCCTTCTCCTATCACTTGCCAAAAAATTACCTCAGCTCTCATTTGGACAGGGATGATACAGTCCATATCCTAATTTCACTGGAAATTGATAAAGAGAAAACATGAAGGTGACCCAGAGAAATATTTCAATTACATAAAAATTGATCAAGCTAGATGGCACAAGTGAGAAGTGCCTGAGGAACTGAAGTGGTCCCTTCCTTTCTGCTATTATCTCCTATCTAGTGCTTCCAGGTCTGGTGTTAGCGAAGTTCCCGAAAGGGCACTTCTAGGCAGTAAATCTGCCTTAAGGACTTTTGTTTTCCAGTCAAGTCCAAACCAGCCACACCTTCCCATCCCCAAGGACTTTTTCTTTTGGATACAGTTGTTTGCAACATCATACAGAAAACAGGAACACCAAATTTAATCAGGTTGAAAATAACCCTTCAGTTGAGCTGTGTTTAAAATAATCAATGGATATAACAGCTAAAAAATACATAGTTTAATTGTTTCTGCTGATCACTCTCATAACATAGCTGATGTCCCTGATTCACAAACAGTTGTACTATGGCAAAGGAACAAGCAACAGATGAAACTGAAATTGTGCTCTGGCAACCAAAAATCAGAGCAAGTCAGTGCTTGATATCACAAAACAGCATGCAGTGCCTCTCTGTGATGCTGCATTATCTCTTAGCAATCTTTATTCTGCAACAGAACAAAACAGGAGATCCATACAGCCTCAATTATGAGTCTGGGCCAATGGTGCAGGCAACACAGACAGTTAATGGCAATTGACTGTGGTATCTCATTAGGAGCAAAACAGAACCTTGGGGACCTGGGAAAAAATTTGGATTCAGACAGAATCTTAGTTATCCTTTAATATTAGCATACCCAGACAGGAAGAGTTCCCCAATCCAATTAAGGGGTCAGAGTCCTTGCCTAGGCGTAATATAACTGATTATGGATGGTGTTTACTTTATATTTCATTCTTCCAAACCCTTCTGAAGTTTAGGGTAATTCAATTTGCTGAGTTGCAAACCCAGCTGTAATTGAGTTAGAGGCTGTCTTCAAGGGGCAGCTTGGGTTATTAATGGCAAAAGTCTGCACTGACAAATTGCTTCATATTTGATCATATTGCCTATTATTAAAACAGGCTGCCTCTTTTGAGGCTGCAAAAAAAATCTCGTTTTGTTTTCTCTTGGCTTTTTTTAAATTTTCAGTGGTGCAGTTAAAAAATATACTATTTGATTCTATTTCCTTTCATATTTCAGAGGTAAATGGATGTTATTACATTCTGTTAGACTATACTAGGAACTGGCCACCAGCTTTTAAAAGGTATTCATTACAGCAGTTTCAAGTAGCCAAGTAAAGGAACTTTCTGGCTTCACCCTAAAGGCAAAGCCTTCTGATTTTCCAGACAACAGCAAGATGAAGCTGTGAGGATATTTATGCATCACTTACTCTACTCCTCAAACCCCCGGGCAGCCAGTCTGGTCACGGAGAGCAACTCCAAACAGCCCCAGAGCCATCTGCAGTTATGACAGTAACTTCTTTAGGGCTATTCCAGTAGCAGGGGAATCGCTGGACTGAGAGCATGCTGCAGCCTTGGCAACAGCACCCTGCCCAGGGGCTGCACAGAGAAATGACGCAAACCTGTTATCTCTGGCTCTATGCCACAAGGAGATTCATGCAAGGGGAACCCTGATTTGGCAGCTGAAGCTGCCTCAAAATGTAGCCTTGTTTGACAGAGGATTTGTCCTGCATTGCTCAAACAGGTATCAGAACCGACCCACTGAGACTTTGGGGGAGCAGCTGTGTTCAGAGTGTGATGCAGTTCAGAGCAAAGCTGTCTTGGTTCTCTGTGTCTGAACAACAGCCAAGCAATCAGAAAAAACCCTGCCATACTAAAAAGGAAAACGGACAGGGTGATTCCCAAGGTCACCTTGACTGCCAGGAATCAGGGATAGCAATCAAACACACTCACATACAGCAAGCAGAAAAGCCAGGTCACTAGCTTACTCCAAGAAAAGGCCAAAAATAAGGATTTGCAAAAATCAGGAGCTCCCAGGACAACAGAGTTGCTCTAGTGAAATCGATGCTGCTGTCACCTTCATTGTTAACAGCAGCAAAAACAAAAGCAATTTTCACTGAGCAGCTGTAGGTAGCTCCTAGGGTCCCTGGCCCCAGTACAGAATGACCAGGCTACCTACCCTAAGACTAAATGCTCTACAGTTGTTGCCATGGAATAAGTCGAGGGGATGTGTGGTCAGGTAGATTCAGCAAAAACCCTCCCCACATTGTTTGAAACACTCTCTCTCCCTAGAACTGCATTTTCCAAATTCAATAAAAATTTGGAAGTTTGCGCACTGCAAGTAGTCATCAGTCATTCCTTTCATATTCAGTCTTCCATTATGTATCAGGCGCCATTCTGCACTTTGTCCCTTACATATGAAGTGAAAGAAAAATGTTACTCATCTAGACATTTTCACCTTATGCATATATGAGCAAGGCAAACCATCACTCAATGCCATTAAAAAAGGACCCTATGTGCTGTGCTCCTCTAGAAAAGAGTCATCCATTCATTTGCTTAATATTCTAACAAACTCATCTCACGACTAGACAGAAAATGGGTTACTTAGAAGTTTCCTGCAGAAAGCAGATAATAACATTCACTTCAATCCAACTGTGTGCTGCCTGACATACTGCAGTCAGATGAAAACATCTATTAAAAGCTTACATGACATGATCACAAAAGCTATCGATAGAATTCAGATAAATGCAGCTTGGGTTTTTTTGCACTTTACAACATTAATGCTAGGTGCTTTGCTACCCATGTTTCTGCATCTGCAGGTCCATCCCAAAAGTCTGGTTGCAGTAAAAATGCACCAAGCTTTTAGTCCAAGCAAAGAACACATGGCAGGGCACAGAACAAAAACGTTGTGAAACAAACAGAGGGTCTCCTGTAATCTTATTTGAGATGCTCATTCAGCTTGGCTTGGATGTTAGTGCTGTCCAGTAGCTTACAAAATATGCCAAAGGAAAGAAGTGATAGCTAGCCAAATCAGACTGGCAAACTAAGACTGGCATGAAGCTGGCCTGCCTTAGGCACTTGGCTGCCCTGCTTAAACTGTGGCACATGTGTGCTGGTCCATGCATCTTAAAGTCTGACAAGCCAACAATGTATTTGCTCTCTTCCCCAGTCCTAAGTGTGGATCTGTCAGATCCGAGTGCAGTAGTCATACATATGAAGCAGCTAAGAAGTTACATGTCTAATTTTTCTCCTACGTCTTCTGCAAAAAGTAGCCCCGCTAATCATCCCCTCTTACCTAGCATGCTCTTCTCCTCATTCCTGCCACATTAAAGCTTTCAACTTGCTGCAATTCCAACAACTGTCTCCCTTTTACCTCACATTTTACAATACACGTTTGGAATTCAAGGAACAAGATTTTTATGTTATTCAGATTCTTTTTTGAACAGCATGTAGTATCTCTTAAGTTCAAATAAAAGGCTTTCTTCAGAGTATTTGAATTAGTGTTGAAATTACGTACTTAAAAAGTCAGCATCCAAAGTCTTCAGTGTCTTAAGACAAAGAAATTTAATTCTGGGATTTGAAAGACACTAATTTTCTACAAGACAAAGAGTGAGATAGCAAGAATTCATTACTTTAAATATTCAAGTTAGGGTATGAAAATCCCGAGAATTCAAATGAAAGACATGACAGCAATTTTTGTGAGACTTTTTCTCTGTATTTCTTACCAAACTTGGCCTTTAGCATTTTCACATTTAGCTGGGCATTACAGGCTGGTTCATCAGGCAGGCTTTTCTTTCACTGGCTTATGCTGCATCTGTCTGATGAAGAGTGCACTCATCTAGTTTGAAACTGTTTAATCCTTTTTGAAGGGAAATCCACCCTGGACATCCACCCCAGACATTCAAAGCACAACTCTCATATTCCATTGTTGAATAGGGTACACCTTGATCAATCCAAATTTATCCTACTGCCTACTGAAGATTTACTGAAGTACAGCAGAGGTATAGTATATGGGTAACAGCACGAGTCATTAATATGTATGACTCAGAAATACAAACTCACTAAAGCCAAATTATTCGGAGGAAGTACTAAAATGCCTATAAAACCATTCCCACAATAGTCTTCCTTCATATCCTGAGTGTTATCAGGAAATCATCCAACATCATCAAAATCCAAGAAATCAAAGATGTCTTCAGACCTATTCAGTTTTTCATCATCTGCTCAGTTACCCACTTGCACCAATTTAGAAGTTAGCTGTGATCTTGATAGCCTTTTCCTGAAAATGTATCATCTCCTATAGTTAGAATGCTGACAAATACTATTACAATGTCTAGTAATCCCTCTAGTGTTAGATTCATGAAGAAGAAATTAGTACCAAAGCAGCTTGACAGACGGGTGCCCTGACCAGCAGTACTTGCTGGGATACAAGGTTTATTTTGTAGGTCACCAAGGAGAAAGATGCAAAGGAACCCTAGGCATCAGCAGTAGGTACTGTCTGCTTTCCAGCATTCTGCCCAGCCCTTCCAGAACTGCGCAGATCCCCAATTTCCTTGAACGATCTCCACTCCCTACAAAACTAAGGCACTTGCTGTGAAAACTTGCTTCTCATCTACAACACCATCCTAGTGGAGATGCTGACTAATTGGACTGTGGTATCACTGGTGAGCTCTAGAAGAGCCTGGTAATTCATGTTATGCTAAAGCTTATTACTCTTGACAAGGAGTTGTCTTATTTCCACCAACAGCCCTTGTCAGTGTAAACTTGGGCACTTTTGAACTGTACTCCATCATTAAAAGGTACACCTAAAATCCCAATACATCTACATCAGTATGTACAGCTAGCTAGGATCCATTAAAGGTCTTTTCTTCACTTTTAGGACAGTCATGTTGTGCTATAATCCAACACAACCTTTTCTCACTTAAGTGCACAACAGTGCATACCCTTTCCAAATTTAAACAATTAGAACCTGAAAACTTATTTCAGGTTTTTCTGATTCTACTACTGTAGTTTCCTAATGCTGATGGCACTGACTTCACTCAACAGCTAGAATCAAGCCTGTCAGCTGAGTTGTAGCAAATAAAGCTGATAACAGAACAGCTCAGACCTCTGTGTCAAACCTTTGCACACCAAGAATGTGTTAAAGACACTAAATATATAGTTGCTTACATTTTTCCATGGCTACAGCTCTGTCTATCCACACATAAGAAAATGTGAAGCCCTCATTCCCAGTGCAACCCTTTTCACCCACTTGCTGTCTCAGTCTAGGAATCTTTGAAGTCTCCAAAGCCAGAGAAGAACATCTTTCACAGTTGTTGGATTTTTTTCCCTTTTTGTTTCTTTTTTTCAGTTTGACAAAGAGACCTCTAACATCATTCTGTCTACTGTCTCAGTACTCAACAGATCAACACCACAGTTTCAGGTCATGTTTCATGCAATGTTTCATGCACCATATACTAAGGTGATGATGTAAGAACATTCATTGTCTGTAAAATCCTTTTCAGGAGGAAAGACAGTTCAGCTGTAACTAATATTCAAGGTATGTGCGCAGACAATTTTCATTTCTACTACTTGTGCTTCCTCCTCCAAATTCTGTATTACTGCATAAATAAGTTTATATCCCACTTGGTATGAATTTATCAGATGACATAGCACAAGCCAAAGACCTGGTCCCTGTGACACCTGTCCAGTTCACCTCTAAGAAGACTAGTCTGGCATCAGAGGAAGCAGACATGGAGAACAGGCATAAATTGTGATGTCAAATCCTGTCATTAATACGAAGCTGCAACTTTTCTGCAGCTGCTTAGTCTGAGCTTATTCCAGCAAAGTTGCCATCCATTTTCCTATTAAGAGAAAGGTAGCCTATATAGTCTCTCTCATTCACTTTTCATCAGAGATAAATTAGAGGATGAATAAGAAAAAAGGGATTTTTTACTTATGATTTGACCTAGTTTCTACTTATCCACTATGTCTTTTTTTATTTAGAAACCCATGTCCAAACAATTGAATAAAAAGAAACAGAACACCTTTTCTTAGAAAGGGAGAGAATTTGTTATTCATCCTCATCAGAGGACCCTGTGCCTTACAGAGAATAAAGTGTTACACAACTCAGTGAATTTTAGGCTCTGTTGAAACATACAGGCTGAAGAAAAGCATAGCTTTCTTGTGATGTATGCAGCTGCCTTTTCCCAATCCTCTTTAGCCAAGAAGTAGGTGTTTCATGATTTACTTATCCACTGTCTTGGCCTAGCCACTTTACTACAAGTTTTTCTGTAGCAGAGTTAAAGAGGTAAACACTGATACATGTTTTCCAACTCATCCCTGAAGAGAAAAGGGATGACAGACAATAGCAAAGGGTGATCCAAAAAAATCCTTTATTCAAATTGTTAAACAAACACATTTGATGAAAGGTGTTCTTCCTGCTGAAGTTAACGACTATTATAAAATACCTTTCATCATAAGCATTATCTAGATATTGCAGAAACTGTTGGAAGGTTGCTCAAAAACTTGCCAGTGCATTACAAATCAGGGACATTGGACTAGAAATTAGCATGCTTCTGCAGCCTGAAATTATTTTCTATTACCAACTACAAGGTATGAAGGTTGGCATTTTCCTGTAAAAAAACCAGGAGTGTTTGCTTTAAGTTACCCTTCAACAATATACTTGGAATGTTTCCTGTAGAAAGCTAATTCTCCTTTATTAAAGTGCTGTGTTTGAATTTGTTTGCAAAAAACCACTGTGCTTCTCCCTCAGCAGTATGTCCACCAATTTTACCAAATTAAGAAGTTATATTGAAAATTGATCTAAGAGCTATTTTCAAAGATGCTTGATCCCACTGAAACCACACTGATGGAAGGAATAGGCAAAGTGACAGATCTAAAACTTAATGTTCTCCATTCTTCCTACTCTTTTGAGCTACAATTTTCTACTCAGCTAATAAATAGATGTGAGTTAAAATTAAAAACTGATATTCATGTGCCTTATCTGTTCCACCCCCATCCTATAACAGCTGCAGAATAGCTTCCCCCACTCTACTCTTCTGCGTTCTTGCTGAACTTTCAGATCTATGCATTTTTGTACCTATTGTGGATATAGCCTCAGTGGAGCCAGTAGTAAAGTTTAGCATCAAGGCAATATTTGAGAAACACATCCAGAGGGCTCCCCTCTAAGACAACTGGCTAGTTCAAGCAACCCTAGCACCACAAGCACCATGTGAGCACAGAAGCTCCTTTAAACAACCACTGCATGTTTTCCCCTCTACAAACACAGGCTTTTCAATTTAGTGCTATATTATTAGTGTACAATCTTCACTTCAGTCTAAAATCCTAAATACCATTTCAGCAGACAGATTCAACTGAACTCGGGGAAGAAATTCACACAAAGGGCCGGTTTTCCCATTTAACTACCTGAACCAGTTATTGATTCAAATGGGAACCTCCACACATGTCCAGTGTTTAAGAACTGCCAATGCCCCTCCCCATCTCTTGGTGACCACTCTTCTCCAGAATAAAAGGCATGTTCCAGGTTCTCCCTCAATTTGTAGAGAATCTGATACTCTGTTACTCTGCCAGTTTAATATCCAAATCATTAGGCCTCCTGATTATTGCAAGTATTGAAAAAAGGCACAGTAGAAACAACCTTGGTGATCGTTGTCACCTCCTTCTGCCTCAAATGGCAAAGGTCAAATTTGAGACAAAGTCTTTGACCCAATTGTTAGGCTATGTCACCTTTCCAGTGAAGCCCTGGCCTTTAAGTTGGCTGCCTAAGTACTTCCCACTAGAGAAGCTCCTCACTTAAATAGGGAGGACATCAGGAAGGCTCAATTTCTCAAGAGATTCTAAAAAAACCAAAATAACAAAAGGGGCCTCAACAGGTATATTAACCAGAAATCTTAAAGAAAGTGTACCCCCATTGATAGGAAGGGTGACTTTGTAAGAACAGATGAGAAGGCTGAGGTACTCAATGACTTTTTTGCCTCAGTCTTCACTGGTAAGCCCTCTTTATATATCTCCCAAGTTGAAGGAACATAAAATGGAGACCAGGAGGGGAAAGTCTCATCTGCTGTCAGTGAAGACAAGGTTCAGGACTATCTGAGAAACCTGAATTTCAACAAGTCCATAGAACCTGATCAGAATTGGCTGCCAAGATGCTTTCCTTGATATCTGAAAAATCATGGCAATCAGAAGTTCCTGGTCACTGGAAGAAGATAAACATCACATCCATTTTCAAAGAGAGTAGAAAGAAGGATGCCAAGAACTACTGACCTGTCAGCCTCACCTCTGTGCCTTGGAAGATCATGGAACAGATTCTCCTAGAAGCTATGGACATGGAGGACATAGAAACAATTCAAGGCAGCCAGCACGGATTCACCAAATGCAATTCCTGCTAATCAACCTAGTGGCTTTCTACAATGGAGTGATTAGAGCAATGAACATGGAAAGGCCAGTCGACAAAGTCTATGTCAGCTTCTCCCAGGCCTTTGACATAGTCCCCAAAAACATTCTCCTCTCTAAGTTGGGTGGACTCTTCAGTGGATAAAGAATTGTCTGGATGGTCACATCCAGAGGGTTGTGGTCAATGACACAATGTCCAAATGGAGAGGAGTGACAAGCAGCATCCCTCAGGGATCTATGTTGGGACCAGTGCTGTTTAATATCTTCACAGGTGATATAGACAGTGGAGTTGAGTGCACCCTCAACAAGTTTGCGGATGACACCAAGTCAAGTGGTACAGTCAACAAGCCAGAGGGACAGATGTCATCCAGAGAGACCTGGACAGGATGGAGCAGTGGGGCAGTCCTCACTACCAATACAGACTGGGAAGCCATGTGATAGAGAGCAGTTCTGTGGGAAAGGACTTGTGAGTACTGGACGTGAGCCAGCAGTACACACTTGCAGCCTGGAACATCAACCACATTCTGAGCTGCATCAGAATAGCCTTGGCCAGCAAATAGAGAGGCGACTCTACTCTGCTCTTGGGAGACCCCATGTGGAGCACTGCATGTAGCTCTCAAGTTGGGAGTCAAGAGCAGGGCCATAAGATCAGGGGGCTGGAGCACCTCTCCCACAAGGACGGGCTGAGACAGTTTGGGCTGTTAAGCCTGGAGAAAGGAAGGCTGTGGGGAGAACTTATAGCCATCTACCAGTACTTGGAGCTGAGGAGGGACTGTTTGCTATGGCATGTAGCAATAGGATGAGGGGCAAGGGTTTTAAACCAGAGCGGGGCAGATTTAGATTAGACATAAGGATTAAATTCTCCACCATGAGGGTGGTGAGGCTCTGGAGCAAGTGGCCCAGAGAGGTGGTGGAGGCCCCATTTGATATCACCATTTGATAAAGCTCTGAGCAACCTGATCTAGAGTAGGATGGCCCTGCGCACTACAGGACCACGGGACTAGAGAGTCTTGATGGCCCCTTACAGTCCTATGATTCTACAATCCCTATTACAGGTCACAAGAGTGTCCTTCATGACCCTCTTAAAAGTGAGCACAACATAACTGCTGTGGGATTCAAGCGCCCAGAGGAAGTGCAATGCAAAGGGAAAGAGCCTGCTTAGCTCGAGAAACAAGACCTGATGTACTTTGTATTTAAACAACACTAATGCAGAGACTAAGTTACAGTTCTCAGCATGTCCAACTAAGAGACCTACACTACACATTTTACAGAATCAAATCCACGACGCTCTCCTGCCATAGGAACTTCATGTTTGATGCCTGTTTCAAAAGGAAAGCTAGCATGTTCTCTGGTAGCTAAGCTGCCCCTCAAATATAAAGAGCTGCTGGCTCAAATCCTGTCTTAGGTGCTACACCTCAGCACCCTTACAATCAGCATAGAGCTTCGCTTGCCTTGTGAAAGGCTCTTATTTTAAATCACAAAAACCTCAGGCACATGGGCTGATAAGGTAGATTTTCTGAATGGTCATTCACCTAAAAAAAATGTTAAAGCTTAACACTTCACACTTAATATAAAAAGGAAATGAATGCATACAACAAGGCAATCTCTTCTGATGGTAATTTAAACTACCACTCCTTACACGTGTGCTTCCCCAAACCATTAGAACAGGATCCAGGATTGTACCACCACAGTGCGCCCCTTTACAAATCCAATTTGATCCCTGATGACAGACAGAATTATTCAAAAGGCAGCAAGAGTGGCAGTGACTACTGTAAAAATGTCTGTGATAAAATGCTTCTTGTGAACTTCTGTGCCAGAAGAATACTGCCACCATGACCAGACACCATCTGCAACAGATTGCTAAGTAACTGTTGAGATGACAGGATTCCCTTGTGGTGAATCAAGCTCATGCCAGTTGTAAGTCTAGAGGCATACTGGTAAAGCTGCTGTATGCGAACAGTGATTTGGTTTCTGTTTATAAGCCCATCACCCAAGACTACTTCCTTCGGTTCACCCCATGTAACCAGAGAGCTGTAACAGAAGAAAGGCTTCATCTCACAGGGGCTCATGGACAGTAGCCGTATTTTCCAATATGGCACTTTGCACTAAATAGAGCACACCTACATACCTAAAGAAAAGGATCTTCAGTTATCTAAAGACAAGATTTTCAAAGCTACTTCAAAACCCAAAAACACATTTCAGCATATAGTGGTGTTCCTGAGGAGTTCCCCATATAGCTAAGTCATGTATCTGCCACCAAAGACTCCAAGCAGCAGGAAGCACCCATCACATTATGCAATGTTACCAGGTACACTGATACATCAAGCTCCCCATAACTAGGTACCAGGGCCAGATTTCTGCCCAGAAGCCAAAACAGCATAAAGACATTTCCTGACAAATATTGCAGAGGAACAAGTGTAGTTTTTTTCTGAAGAAGAGTTCTTTATCCTTTCTGAAAAAAAGGAAAAAAGTTAGCTGATAGAAAATAGGAAAAGTACTATAGTAATGAATGGTTACTTCCTGTTAACCTTTCCCCACCAAGAGAATGTTAATCATGGCCCATGAACAGGAAAAAAGTTGATTTTAATCAAAGCAGTAAAACATAAATCTATGCAACATCTCAGAAAATAACCTGACGGGTATGAAAGCTCTCTTCAGAGATTTCTGCAACCACATTTAAAGCTCTACTGAAATCCTGGTGATTGTTAACATAAAGCAAAAAGCCTGCCCACTCTCCAAACACCACTCTATTTGCGATAATCTTTTGATGGCTCTAGATGAGATTCTTTTCAATCACCCAATTCCTAACAGATTAAAACAAAGAAAATAAAAATATTTTTCAGTTTCAGCATTACAAGTGCAATCCACCAAGACTTACACCCAAATATAGCAAGCAGATGCCCAAGGAGCTTGCTTCCCAATAATCTTTTTTGCCTCATCTTTTTAACAACAGCCTTTTCCAGTGAGGCTGTACAGGGTGGTTCAGTTGCTTTCATCTGCATTTTGGGAAAGAATCTTCTTTTGAGTAGTTACTGACAGGGAAGAAACAGCAAGGACGCTTTCTTTCATTGAAGCTGAATGATAAACTCACCAATATCAACACTCGAATGACACTGACAGCAGCACCAAAGACACTGAGTGCAGTACTAAGTGGCATAGATACACAGCTTGGTGCTGCACCAGAGACATTTCCACCTGCAAGGGTTTGCTAGTGACACTGTTCTGCAAGGTTCAAGGAAATTACAAATAGAGAACCTTTACTAAGGTATCAGGGATGATCTTGGTGATGTTCATGGGGACTCTTAAAATCCACAAAGCACATGAACTAATTTAAACTACAAAGGGATAATAATTGAGCAAACACAACCCAACAGAGGACTAATACAAGAGTGCCTTGCACAGTCACAGTAAGTACAGCTGATCATTACTCCTCACCAGATTTTTTTCCTCCAAACCCTATCTTTAGGGAGAACAACAGCAGTACTGCATCTCACCAGACACTTCAGCTAGCAAAAGGGATAGTGACTGCAAAACAGCTCCATGCTATATGAACTCTATCTACCCAGGCAGTAGCCAAGGTGAAGTCACAAAGAGTCTGGCACATTACACCTGAACTGAACTACCTCTGCAAACACCAAAAAACCACAATGTGGATTCCCTTCACTTTCCTGGTTCAGCCTGACCAGGAAGTCAACATGTAAGATTCTACTCCTAATCCCTAAACCAAAGGGTTTGCTACCACATTACTGTCACATGTTTACATCTCATGTAAAGATACAGCAGAGTGCAACAACTAGTCAGAACTTACTTGGTATCACTCCTAATTTACTCTTGCTGCTAAGAAAAGAACACCCATTTCTTAATGAAGTAGCAAGTCTTTTATAACAGCAAGTCACCTTCAAAAACAGGTGCTGCATGAAGTGCAATTACAGGTATCTTTACTGAATTCTAAAGGAAGAGGTGCACTAGAGAATGTGAGATCCATTGGCTGAATCTATCCTGCATTTGCCTGACTACTCTGTCAAGTAGTCATCGTGCCCAGTGACACTTAAAATACACCAAATATACCAGCTTGACCCAGAGAAATTTTCCACTGAAAAGAAAAAAGAAAAACACAAGCAGAAATTTTTAGTTTATTTATTTACAGGGGTACGAGTGATCCTTACATGCTTGCCACTATTTACATTTTTTCCTTAATTGCAGTCCTTCCCATGACACTATTTATAAAGTTCACATCATCATCCAGCTACAAACAGGGCGGTTTTTTCCATGAGGTCTAGCAGATAACTTCCACACAACTTACTAAGCCCTTGTCTTCATATAGGAAAAGATTAAACACCTCTTTAAAACACTGAAGATTTTACCTAAGCGATTCTATACTGGAGCACGCGGTCCTTCATAGGGTAAAGCATCACCTTGCTTTATGCTTTGGGGAAGAATACACACCTGCAGAGACCTGTTTTATCAGAAGACAGCGTTTACATTCCGGGCTATGCATTTCAGACTCCCCACCCAGCAAAGAGACTCCCCTCACACAGGTGCACCAGCTCTGCCTCGAAGGAAAGCAGAGCTTCACCGGGACCACAGCCCTATGGAACAGCCGGCTCCCCCCACCTGCCCTTCGGCTGCGGTCAAGGCCAAGAGCGTTGCCCACCCCTCAGGGCCGCTCCGTGAGGGGCTGCGGCCGTTGCCCCCGTCCCAACCGCCGCCCGCCCGCCCCTCGGGGCCGCTCACCTCGCTCATGTCGCGCGGCGGCGGCAGCCCGCCTAGCAGCAGCACGCTCGGCACAGCGCTCGAGCCTGCCGCCCCGCGCCTCCCCGTTAAGAAGCGGCGCCTCGCGCCCGGCCCGGCCCGCGCCAGCCAATCAGAGACGCGCCCGCGACGAGCTCTCCCCCTCCCTCCCCAGAGCCGACCTCGGCTGCCCGATCCGAGAGGGCGCGGCGCCCCCTGGCGGCGGCTGAGGCGCTGCTGATAGTGTCTGGGCCCCGGTTGGGTTCCCGGCTCACTCCCGGGGGAGAAGCTGCCTCGGCCAAACAGACCTGGAGCTACTGGGTCCAGAGCCCCGCTGCACGCTCGTCCTCGGCAAATAGTGGTTAAAAAAGCACCGGGAGCACCTCTTTCCCCACAGGCGCGGAGACAAGCAGCGCTCCCCTTTTGGGTGGTGGAGGGACCTCGGAGCAACACTGCAGAGGAAAGGGATCGCCACCGTTGGAGGCATC
The DNA here is from genome assembly GCA_013400935.1 of Turnix velox. Classification (NCBI taxonomy): domain Eukaryota; kingdom Metazoa; phylum Chordata; class Aves; order Charadriiformes; family Turnicidae; genus Turnix; species Turnix velox. Next base: position 385,241 of record VZTY01034391.1, read on the forward strand.
AGCTACTTCAGTTTGGGAGTCCGACGCCAGGTCGGGGTGGACACCGTCCAGCCAAACCCAACTTCTTAACAGGTTAGAATTAATGCGTACAAGTGGGATTAAATACTCAGTTTCACTGCTCTCTTTACAGCCTGGCTTTGTGTTGTGTAACTGAGGAGCTCAGCAAGGCATAACCTGAGTCTCATTGACATTTCTGTTGAAATACAGAGCATTTCTTGATCTAGCTGCTTTTTCGGGTATATGGAGAAGACCCCTTTTGGTAATTTCTCTAAGTGATTGATTTAAAAAAAAAACCAAACCCAACTTTGGTAAGTGTGCTGTTATTCTCCAGCATCCATCTTTTGAGGGAGCACAATTGCTATATTTGGCAATAGACATTCAAATGCTCTGACTCATGTATCTGTGGGGAAATATAGATTCAATTTGCTCTGGGAGTGCATTTAACTACCACAAATTTTTATCAAATCAATAAAAAAGTTATCACATTCTGGAGTACCTGAGAAACTTGCCAAACCTTTCCAGTTCCAGGGACTACCTTGCAGCAGTATCTTCTTTTCATCAAAACCTATGTTCAGTCTTAACAGGCTGTGAAATAAGCTTTGTGAGATGTTTCTGGAAACCACCACTCTGCTTCTGAGTTACAGGGGCACAGGCACTGCATCTTCACTTTCCCATGCCACCCACCAGGAGATGCACAGTGACCGTCGGGCAAAGTCCCTGGTGTCTGGAAAAAGGGAAACATCGCATACATTTTTAAAAAGGGAATAAAGGCAGATTCTGGGAGCTGCCAACCAGTCAGCCTTACCTCTGTTACATATAAAATGGAGAAAATCCTCCACAAAGACAAAGCATATGGAAGATACAGAGATGATGACCATTAGCTCTGGCATTAATATCACAGACTTGAGCACTGGTGTTAGCCAAGTGTGTGAAACAGCCTGTGGCATGCTTGCTCTGCTCCTCCTCCTTTAGTCCTCCTCCTCCTCATCATCATCCTTCTGCCATGCTCCAACTGGTCCTAGCTCAGCACTACCTACAGCATCTTGAGCTGAAACAGAAAGCTAAAACACAATGCTCTTGCTCATCTGCTAAACCTTCATCTGACCTCAGGCAAACCCCACAGAGCATTAAGGCAAGAAAAGGAAACACAAGGCCATCACAAATTCATCCTCCTGCCCCCCAACCCATCCCTCCCCCTGCCTAACCAGCTGGGGGGCCNCAGGGGGCCAGCAGAACCCCCAGCCTTCCTCCTCCCACCATGTCCCCTTCGACAATTCAACTCACCAGTGGCGTGTCCTGCAGCAGTGACACCAGGAGAAGCACCTCTCAGGCCCCACAAGGGGGTTGAAATAGTAGCTACTGCCCTTCCCCGCTAGTGTTAAATATAAGAGGGGACAGAGGAGGCTGATTTGGAACAGCTGGGGAGGGGAGGAGTCTCTAGTGGAGCCCAGGTGCATGGGATTTGGGGGAAAATGGCCTGGAAAATGGTTCGTGTGGGACAGAGGCAGGAGATGGGGAGATGGGGGTTGGAACCTGCCTAGAGGCAAAGTGTGGGGAAAAATGGAAGGACTTGAGTGTTCACCATGAGGGTGGTGAGACACTGGAACAGGTTGCCCAGAGAGGTGGTGGAGGCGCCATCCCTGGAGACATCAAAGGCCAGGCTTGCTGATGATCTGGGTGACCTGATCTAATTCAGGATATCCCTGCCCATGGCAGGGAGGTTGGACTTAGATGATTTTTCAGGTCTGTTCCAACACAAGCCATTCTATGATTCCAAGATTCTAGAACAGCCAGCATGGGTTCACCAAGGCAAATTGTGCCTGAATAATCTAGTGGCCTCCTGTGGTGGAATGGCTGCACTGGTGGACAAGAGAAGAGTTATGGAGTCCATTTACCAAGATTTCTGTAGTGCTTTTTATATGGTCCCCCATAATATTCTTGCTGTTAAATTGGAGATAAGGATTTGACAAGTGGAACCATCATATGGATAAGGAATTGCCTGAATGGCTGCATCCAATGAGTTACAGTCCATGGCTCAGCACCTGAGGGGAAACCAATAATGAGTCATGTCCCTCAAGAGTCTGTGCAGGAACCAGGACTATTCATATGTTCAGTGACACAGAGAGTGGGGTTGAGGGCATCCTCAACAAGTCTGCAGATGACAGCAAGCTGAGTGGTGCAATTGATTCACTAGGGGTATGGACATGCTCAAGAAATGGGCCCATGTGACCTTCATGACATTCAACAAGGCCAAGTCCGGATCTTGCAGTTGGGCTGGGAGAGCCCCAGGTATCAATAGAGGCTGGGGGATGAAGGGATTGAGAGCAGCCCTGTGGAAAAGGACCTAAGGGAGCTGGGGTTGTTCTGCCTGGAGAAGGCTTAATTTTGGGAAGACTTTATTGTGGCCTTTCAGTACTTAAAGGAGGCTTGAAAGAAAGATGTAGAAAGATATTTTATCAGTGCCTGCACAGGGCATGACAAAAGTTGGGGCAGTCGTTGTTAGCAGGTGGGTGATAGATGTGTGGGTTACCTCCTGCTTCATTCAGGGTGCTAGGAAATCAAATGAAGTTGAGGGTACAAGTTGAAGATGGGTACTGGATTCCTCGGTCAGAGAATGATGTAAATTGCCTCTGAAGAAGGAAGAGCGTCTGCCTTTTATTTCACTTCTCCATGGCATGACCCAACATGAAATCATGGTAGAATCATAGTACAGTTTGGGTTGGAAGGGACCTTCCAACCCCCCTGCCATGGTCAGGGACACGTCCCACTAGAATAGGTTGCTCGATGCCTCATCCAGCCTGGCCTTAAACACTTCCAGGGAGGGCTTCCTCTCTGGGCTCTCTCGGCATGCCTGACTTTGGGAATCCATTCCTATGCATTTACCTGAACTGATAGGCATGTTATTGTATCAGCTCAGAAACATTCTGCACTGACTTCTGGGAAGGAATAAAAGGCTAAATTGTGATTTATACTCACTGTGAAGAAACTTGCAGGCTCCTGACAAAGTAAGAGCCAGCATAGTTCTTCTCAGTCACAGATGAAATGACTAGTCTGAGTCAGCCACTAGGACTTTCAGGATATCTGGGATCTCAGTCTTGCAGGGAAGAAAAGGGGTGAACGGCATTATATGAACTCATGCAGTGTTGATCCAGCAGCAGGAGGTGTAGTTTTATTTACCCTGTTAAACGCAGTGGCATGTTTGCAGTTTGTCACGCTATTTGTCTAGTATTTGTTCTTCTACCTGATCTAATGTCACCTCACCAAATGCACAGATGTATGATTTTTAGGTATAGGTTAAGTATGAATCCTGCCATTCACAGCTGGGAATCCCTTCTTGGGGCCTTGTGTTACATTTGAGTTCATGGCCAGGTACTACTTTTGAAATACAGGATGAGGCACAGTCTCTTCTTCCACAGCAGTTATGCTGATGGTGATGGCAGTGCTCTCCATGCAATCCATGCATTACGGACAACTTGCATATATTGCAGCATGTAGTAGCAGTGGAAGGTAATTAGGCTCCCCTTAAACAGGTTCCTGAGTGAGCAGAGGACTCGCTTCTCCCTGATGACAAGTATCAATTCCTTCTGTTCCTCTAAACAAAACTTGTTCCCTCCCTATCAGGTTTGCATATCATACATATGTTGAAGAAAACTTCCAGATCCAACCAAAGCAATCAAGATATTTAAACTGTGGGGTGAAAGGTCATGTGATTCTTCTGCATTCTTGGTGTGGACTCTTCCTAGTAGGTTTTACAGACACACAGATACATTCTTGTTTTGAGTGACCTCTGGTGCTTTAATTTTTGAGCCAGCTTAGTTTGATGTATCTTGACTTCTGGAAGTGCAGCAGCAACTTGAATTTTTCAGAATGCTCATAGAATGAAGATAAACTTAGTATTTATTTGTATTCTGTCATTTATGCTGTCTGATGGCATCAAGTTTAGTTTTGAGGTACCCTTTTGCTGTCAGCCTTTTTAACCTGTGGGAGCCCTCTAACTTAAAGGTGCCCCAAAGCTCACTTTTTACTTAAGTGCACAGCTAAGTAGTGTCACTTCTAAATAGAGAAAATTATCAAAGCTAATCTATTTTCAAGAGCTGTTATACTCTGAAAATTGACTATTAAAATACCACCTTCTTATTCATCGTGTCTGCACTTGGTATGTGTTCAATCTTGTCTGCTGGCATCTGACTGCAATTTTACTGCCTGTTACTCCCACTTACCTGAAATGTTAGCAGAGAGGAGAGCATCTGAGTTGGATCCTGAAACAGAAAAGCTCACAGGCTTCCAAGGAGTTTCACCTGTACAAGGGGACTGAAGGCAACTCTCCCCAGCAATCCATAACTGGAGAACTATGTGTGGCATACAGGTAACAGAAGACCTAATTGTATGTTCATTCATTGTGATGATGGGCAATGACACACGACTGTACAGGCTTGCTTTACTTTAGATTGAAGGTGTCTGGTAAATGAAGTGGTTTTCTTAGAAGAATGATCAGCTGCAGAATCGCTCTAGAAGAGACAGTAACACAGGGCGCAGAGGAAGATGACTGCTCGGACTGCTGTATTTTTCAGTCAAAAATTTATTCAAATCAAATCAAACCCAAAAAGAACAAAATGAAAATATAGCTCTGCTTTGAAAGGTGTTCCATATTCCATCAGAGCAGAGCCACTTTGCTTGGTAGAACAGATTTGAATTTTGACTCTGACTGCAAAAACTGAGGTTTCTCAGCACTTGAGATTGGTACACTGAAGTGGAACCTATGCCTTTTGCTCTTACATTCTATGAATTTTTAAAGAGAAGGAACAACTTCACACAAAATTTCTGTAAAAAATGTCTCTGTTGCAGCTGAAATTGAGGATGCTGATTTCAAATGGAAATCTTCCCTGTCAGAAAGATGTGTTTCTTTGGATACAGGAAAATAGAAGGGGATATGAACACGAACTTAATTACAGAGCATATGCTGTAATTACAGGCTTTAGTTTGCCCCTTGATAGTAATAGATTTAACAAGCACAGCCCTAGACATCGTATGATGTATGACTGCTCATATCATAGATGTCAGCTAATTTGCCTGAGTAAGAAAATTTAAATGTAGAAAAAAGACAATTTCCCCAGGCTTAGCACCCATTAGTATGCCTTTTTACCTTTTAATTAGGAAGCTAATAGTTACAGGTAGTTAAGCAGCAAAATAGTGTGGAAGATCTGGGCCTTAGGGCTTTTTTACAGTCTTAACCTTTGTTCCCATTCAAGAGGAATGAGTTGATGGTTCCAACAAAATCTTACTGCTATTGGTGTCACAAAAATATCAAATAGAATTTGGAAAAATTGAGTCTTTTCTCAGGGGAGTTGCATGACATGACTTACTGTACAGTGTGAGTCATCTTCTATCCTAAAAGAAAAAAACTCACCCAAATATAAGTGTCACTTCTTCAGTTTGGCCAAAGAATTTTGAAGGATGCCATTAGATGATGTGTCTTTAGCTTTGGTGAAATGAAAGCCATTCTCATTTAAAGCCAAATTCCCTAAATTTTTTAAAGTCTGAAGTATATCGTGGAGTTTGACTTTTTGATTGGCTCTATTTTGCAGAAGCCAGAGTGTGTGAAAATGTATAGCATTCACATTACTTGGCACTTACCCTTGGCAGTTAACTTCTTAATTAAAAGGTAAAAAGACATAATAATTATCAGTTAACAATTTTCAATCTCTGTACAGACAAAGAAATTAATGTGATTATAAAGATTCACGACAATTATAACTTGCTGTACAGAGACAGAATTTTAAAGTATAATCTTTCCCTTATTTCAGTCACTTGAGGGAAAATAAGACTAAGGGAAAATTCTCAGTGCTCAGCATCTCTCTTTGCATCCTTTGGAGTAAGCAAAGAAAAAAAATCGAACTATTTCCTCCAGAATTCTCTGTGGCATTTTACAGAAGTAGATTCCTTCCAGTACAAGCAGAGACCCATTAGGTGTACTGCATATATAGATATGTATGTTAGTATGTATGTGTACTCCAAAGGTAACATTCCCATCACTATTAACTCTTCCAAGAAACTCAGGGATCACACTTGTCTTTTCCACTCCAGCTGCAGAAAACTAGTTTATCCAAAACTGAAGGGTAGTGCTACAAGATAACTTCCACTGTGCACCACTTGGCACTGCTGCTGTGACTGCAGGGGCTATTGGATTTATTTTTCTCTTGGTCTTAATAACAGCATAAAGCTGAACTTCATAAAGGTTTCTGCCCTGTTTGTTTTTCATCTTTAGACAGAGCAGAGGCTTCAAAACAACCTCTGATCTTTGTGTCATAACACTCCTAAATTTTGCCAGACAATTTACAGCAAAAATATAGGAAGTCAAGACATTAACCCCCTTTTTTTCCACTTACCCCAGAAACCTTTTTTAGAGTTGTTTTGATAATAATTACACAGAATATATTCCAGTAAAAGTAAGTAAAAGTCACCAGGTCAAGTGATCCATAATTGGTGGCTGCCAGCATGAGGATACCAATGTGAGCATAGTTCATCTCTGCTTTTTGCTCATGCAATTGTCTGTTAGTTATTCACTTTCTCTGAGGGCAAGAACCCTGCCTCTGCTGCACAGGATGGACCAGCTTAGGGCATGGATCGAGACCAAGCTTTTAGCTGAAGGAAAACCTTACCAGTGTTAGGACTCACACATAGGAAGGTCAATTAAAAAAAAAATCTCCTTTGCCAACTATCTTTTTTTAAAAATATATTTGTGGATTGATATGGGAAGCTTTGGAGTTCTCAGCCTCAGTTTCTGGAACCTTTTTGTCCTTCCATACCTGCTTTTTAAAAGGAGCTGGTTGGAATTAACATTACATAGGATGTTGCCTGGAGGTAGGAAAGAAGATATGGACTTGATACTTCAAGAGTTCCCCTCTAGGCCTATTTCCTACAATTAAATTATTCACAGAATGGAATCTCTTCTACTTATCAAGGTAAAATTCATTCAGAAATTGAGCTAGTCAAGGAAAACATAAGTTCAGCACTTAACTTCTCAGCCTGCAGTGCAACAACAGACTGTGATGGATTTTGCTGGCTTCTAAAAAAACTCACTTAGTAACGGACAGGCTTAGAGGACCAAGACCTGGCAGTTTAAGACAGCTGTTCCACTGAGTTAAATCTCTCTTTTTAGCAACAGTTATGTTGCTGAGAAGAGTATGAGGCATGAAAAGGAAAGGAGACAAGGGAAAATCAGCTATGGATGTTCAGCATCTAAAAATCTAAGCTGATGAATAAGTATAGCTAATTTGGCTGATTTTTTTAAGTTAAGAAAAAATGCAGATGGAAATAAAAGCAAGTCACACCTGATTAATGGGAATAGATGGCCCCTTACTAACAGCACCTTACTTTTAACAGAATAAAAATGCTTTGTTCTGCTCTCTTCATCTTTCTTCTACAATGTCTGTGTTACCAATAATAACACCTCTTTTAGATATTTCCTATGGGCTAACGGTGACATTTCGATTTAATGGCTGATGACTTTTCTGAGGGCCCAGTCCACCTTCTATCCTTGCTAGAAAGTGCTCTCTCTCTCTGACCCAGTATCTTTAATTCAGGTGTTATTAAGTAAAAGTTCTTATAAAGGTCAACATAACCCTAAAATAGATTCAGAAACACAATAGAGATGTAATTCTCTGTCCTGACTCACTGCAGTGCCATTTTATTCAGCACAGAGTTTTCCTTGGTGATATTTCCAAAGCACTGCAAGAAGGTAAGCTTGCAAGGATTGGGGCTTTCAGGAATCTTTCTGCAAACTATGAAAGGGCAAGTTTCCCCTTGAGGGAATATCAGGACATAACTGACCATCCGGATTTGTGTCCTAACAGAGAATTTCCTCTTTCTCTCCCTCTTCCTGTCTCTCTAACTTTCTAGTTAACTGAGGAAAAAAAAAAACAACACTCAAAGCAATTTCTTAGCCATTGTGGATATACCCCTAAGATCCAGAAGAGAAACTCTTCTCCTAAATGTCTTCTATAGATGGCAGTGGAGGAGGGTGAGAACAAGGGAAGCCACGGAATCCTACAGTTCCAACCTCAAAAGCTACGTGTCTGGCACTGTGCAGCTTTTGCAGTTTTGAATTCTTACCCTTCCTCTTTAAAAGGAAAGCTAGGTCACATGTAGCTTGTTTAACACTTGCTGCTGCACAGAAATTAAAAATACCTGCATTGTATCACTTAGGACTAGGGAAAAAAGCACTGTTGTATTTGATGCATTCTTGTGTAGTTGGTTGGTCCCTTAGCAGCTCTAGCACAATGAAGGAGGAGTGGAGCATTTTACCCTAGTAAACCATGATTTCACCAAAACAAAAATCTGGGACATACTCTCTCAAATGATAAGAAAGAAAATTATTTTGAGTCAATTTGAAGCATTTCAGGCACTGCAGTGGACTTGGCAGTGTGACGGAGTACTGACTATGGCCCTAATAGACCAATGAGTTCTGATCTGAGCTGCAGAATTCAGTAATGGTCCTGGATTTTCATTTTTGGTGGCATTTTGTTTTTATGAATAATAAGTAGACTCATTTATATAATTTACTCAAAGGACTTTGTGAAGGTCAGAGGAATTTAATCCAAGGTTCTCTTAAATATTTAGTTTATCATCTCTTTGTATTTAAAGTTTTAGAAGCTGAAACTTTAATGATGTTATGCAACTGTAAACAGATGAGTTCACCTGATATTGAGGGTGAGAAGGGTATTAAATGACATACCTCTTATCCAGGAAAGGCAAAAAACCTGCTAGCTTCTTTCACAGAGGACATTGTCATTTTGTTGAGCATTTAGAAACCTTGTTTCACCTTTCAGACATATTCATAGAATGAAAGAATAATTTAGGTCAAAAGGAATCCCTGAAAGTGGTCAGGGTTCTCAGCTCAGTTCAGTAAGATCCTTACATTGCCCCAGAAATAGTTGTGAAATACAGCCCACGTAAGGAAATATGGTGCAACCTTTTCATACAAATTTCTGAACACTGTGTGCAAGAGGCATTGACCTAGACTCTTTGTGTGCCTGCATTAGCTTTGTCAATAATATATCGTTAAGTTGCCAGGAGGCATGGAATCAGATATGTGCAAGTATTTTATTGCAAATTTCAGATGAGTATAGAGGGTTTCCATGTGTACAATAAGCTCACTTAGTAGTTCCTATCTCTAGCACATTTTTTGTGATTGCGGGAGTATCTAAGCAGTCCTAATCCACCTGCAGTGTTCCTTCCCACTGCCATCTGATCCCAAGTTGGTCCTTGGATGAAGAACCAGCCTAAGCAGTTCCTTGGTTTTGGAGGTATGTCAGGACCGGCTGTATCAAACTTCCCCCTGCATGTGCCTGTTAGTAGCGCATCTCTAGAGACCAGAGCACATCTTTGGCTTTAAAGTATGCTCAGATTTTCTAGGAGGTATAGAAAAAGTCTCTAAATTCAAGACCTGAAGGCAACAGGTGCCTACTGTTGGACCTCTCTAACTCTAGAGTGAGAGGAAAACCCTGCTAGTCCTGCACTAGCCTGTACAGATGAGTCAGGATCTTTAATGAATTCTCAAGCTTTACTTCCTAATGGGATTTTCTGTTGTTATTTGTTCTTGAGAGCTCAATTTGATGAGGCACTGATCAGGGCAAGGACTGGGAAGTAGGTGAAAAGCACACTGAGTAAATATCCTCAAGTTCTTGGTTGATTCTTATCAATATCTCATTAAGCAGGATAGTTAATTACACTCTCAGCACTGCATCTGTAAACAGTTTGGTACTTATTTGCTTAGAACATGTTTAAATTCAGAATTAAAAACAGGTGACAAAATACTATCACTAACCTATGCACCATAGATGAGGTTCAGTGGGAAAAGGCAATTATGATTACTATAAAACTGGAAAACAAGTAATGCAGGATCTGACTCCTGGGAAAGCTGTTAGCAAAACAGTCCAGTACCTTCTCTTAGTCAATCCAGAGGATCTTCAATTTAGTGTCTTTAAACAAAATAATTTCAAATTAATGAGGTTTGATTCACAAGAGCTGAAAAGACATGCTTTCTGCTGCTGAAGTGTCTCTTTGCCTCCCTATCTCTTTCCTCCTTCCTCCCTCACTGCTGCAAAAGAGAGGCAACTATTTTAGAGTGAGACCAAGAGCATTGCCAAAATATGTTCTTGCTAGTTTCAATTATTATCACGCTAAGACACCTACAAGCACGTAAACATTCCAGCTCAAGTCCATTTCCATATTAGATGTTTATTCCTCTCATTCCATTATACACATTTATAATTTAAAGGAGGACATGGCTGCTGCCTGGAGAACAAAGTAACCATTATGTCCTTTGGCGGTTTAGTGTTATAAATTATCTTGGCCATAAAGCACATTTTAAAATGTACCTGACTATTGAGAATCACATACTCTGCGCATTGAAATGCCAATTCTAACCCAGGGGATGGAATCATTAATTGGGTAATGAAACTGAAAGGATGATAATAGATTTATTACTTAACTTGTTGATTATGCCAATTGACCTTTTAGTTAGATCTTTAAGCCTCCATAAAGTCCTCTTGCTCCTTGACAGGAAAAAAAACAACGATCCTGTGCTAGCAATTATAATCATTTGATAATTGTGTGTGCAGAGCAGAAAACACAGCAAACAGAGCAAATTGAGTTCAATGAACTCTTACCTATGTGGTCTCCAGCATAACATCAGCTCAGGCAGCATGAGCTGAATACTGTACATTGTGCACCTGCAGCAGGAAAAATAGTGTAGATACAGCATGGCACGTAGGTGTAAATTGTTGCAATTACAGGCTGTTTAGTTGATGTTTTCAATTAACTTGGTCAGTGACCCATGATTGTGTCTGAAGGCAGTGCTTCCCTGGAAGATCAGTGCACAGAAAATGAGAGATGGCCACACTTGCCCGCTGTGAACTTTTGTCATTAAGCAGCTACAAAGGGCACAGAGGACAATAGGTGGCTGCCAGGCAAATCTTACCCAGCGGTAAAATTAACAAATAGCAAAGGAGTGACTGAAGCAATGTACCATTGGTAACCATAGCTCATGGCTCTTCTTACCGTTTCCATTTCAGAGCACCATCAATGACTTCATAATCATCTGACATTAAATGTATCTACCTCTGCCCTGTTAAAAGTGATTAGCAATTGAAATTGAGGAGACTAAGGCTTTGTAATGTATTACCTATGAAGCTGCTGAGTGTAGGGACATAGCTAGAGAAGGAAGAAAACACCCCTAATTTGGTGGATGATCTTCCCAATATGCATTAGAAAGTCTTCATTAATTATTTGTGATTGGGCTCATTGCAATAATTGACTCACATCTGCAATGCAGGGCAAAATTTGTCAGCAGTCTGGCCACTGAGGGTAAAGGGATATAGGTTTCCCTCTTTATAATTTCTACGGTGCCATGGAGCTTCGCAGGCAGCTGAGGAATCAAGGCACCTGCTCTGGTGCATCTGGGTTTCTGATTGAGCAAAGGTATGAGAGGTGACAACAAATGGAGGGTCAAGAGAGAGAAAAGAGGCATCAGCAAAGCAGGGGAAAAAGAAAACTTTTCTGACAGGAAATAAAATATTATTCGCCGTAAAGCAACTTAGATGTGCATAGTTCAGATGTGACTTTGTTGCAGCTGCTCAGCAGGAAAGTATTTGTACCAAAACAATTTCTGGACACAGACCAAATTTTCTTTAGGCCTCTGCTTAGAAGCAGTACCACAGTGTGATAGGAGTGAGTGGCTTTGGCCTTCCTACACTGATGCACAGATTAAAGACAAATGGCTTGTATCCCTCTTCCCTGTATGACCACTTGGTGGACTCTTTGTTCTCCTGAATTATGGGACAAAGCAAGTGACTGCCAGGCATCTTTCTCTGTTTGCATATAGCATGCTCTCACTTGTGTCCTGAGAATGATGTTGGCAACAGCCATGCTGAGGTCATTGCAGAAAGAGCTCTTATGGCAGGACCACCCAAGGGTGATGCTGTCCCTCTGGACCTTGTGGTAGAACTGCTCTTAAATCTGGTAGTAACTCTGTTCCTAAACGGGTGGACTAACTGTAACGCTAAATGGTTTCCTAAATGGGTCCTATTATAGCTGAACCGGTGGAAAACTACAGAAAGCGACCTAGCCGCTTAGTGTGTCACATATGTAAAACAACTTTTAAATCTACCCTCAAAATAATCTCTCTTACAGCTTGATGAATCCTTACAACTGTTTTCCAGGAAAATGTGGACTTCTGTACAGCTCAGAAGAGGCTCAGGAGCAGACAGACCATGGTGTCAGAACCGGCATGCGGGGCTGCTCCACCACAGCTCATATTGTGAGCTGCCAAGCACAGTGGGGAAGACAGGGGACAGATTCTCACAACGAGGGGCACATGGGACCCAGGGAAAAAGAGCAGAGTAGCTCCAGTGACCATCACAAGGTCAGCCAGAAGCCTAGGTGACTGCACAGCTCCAATGTGACAGGTAGGCTAAAGGTCCCACCAGCAAGTGAAGCTGGGGCAGGGCCAGCAAGGTGGAAGGGCTGGGCTAACTACTTAAAGCTCACCACTGTCTTCCTAAATAGTGTGCTCCATATTCCTATTTCTGAAACACTATCCTTACCGTGACAGAACTCCCAAGGCAGGGAGGATGGTATGCACAAGCAGAGGTCCCACATGAGGATTCTCACATCTCTTTCCCACAGCTCAGCTGTTTTCACAGAAGTGTGGTGGAAGGTCATACAGCATCACTGTATTACAGCAAACCTCAAAAGCAGGCAGCTAAACCCTTAGCTGTGTGTAGTGAAAGAGGGTGCAGAGGAGGATTGCAGAGAAAGATGTCTATAGAGTCTGCTGACATTCACAGGTCCCTGAGAAGCTTCTTATGAATGCTATCAAAATTGTGTATGCAATCCAAATAATTTAATTAGACCTGCCAAGACCTCAGCTATAAGGTATCAGCTCAGAGCAGTGGAAATACATATGCTACCACAGACTCAGACTCCTTTACCTTGTATTTCCCAGCCCTCGTGCTTCCCAGTGTTCCATCCTCTTTGGTACATGCATCTTGTAAACACATTGAATTTACACAGCTAAAAAAATTTCCTCAAATTTGGTTGCACAAAACAATATACAATATCACAATTATTTTCAGAATCCTAGGGTGAAAAGTAATTAATTAGGTCTGTTAATTAGGTCTGCTGTTAATTTGCAAATGGAGACTATGAAATGGTGATCACATTTAAAGTCTTCTCTGAGCTTAAGATGAAGTACTGCCCAATCACAGGCAGCATCGAAGGGCTTAGCTCATAATGTAGATATTAAATAGCATGTCTTTGGAGGATCAGGGAGCAGGCTTGCAAATTTCCAAAACACAGATCTCCATAAAAAAGATTGCTAAATATTAACAAACAGCCTTTGTTTTGCATGATTTGATTTTGTCTGACTGCTCTGTGCCAAAGAATAACACAATCATCAGGCTAATTTTCAAGCAGGAAGTGCTACTTCATCACTCTTTCAGTGTAGACCAATAATCATGAAGTTTACTGGCTTCTGCAATGTGCAGTGTGCTAAGACAAACCTAAAGCACATAGCTTTCATTTAAACAAATTTTTTGGCTTTGTAGTAAAACAAATTCCCCTCATCAAGGGGGAATCATTACTTGTCTTTTGTAAGGACGATGGGGTATTATCTAAATGAAGCACTCTGAAGAGTGGTATGGAACAGTCCCAGCATCTGACAGGACATAGCACCTTGTAAATCTTTACTCTGCTGGGAAGGAAAAATTCAGCCTGCCACCATCTCTGAAAGACTGTCAGCTGTGAAGCAGGAGGTTTGACCCATAAGTCTCCCTCTGTCCTTTAGCTGTCAGCCTAAAGTGGGTGGTAACAGCATTGATGTCTGCAGCAGAGAGACACAGGGAGCATGAACACATGGCCCAGGAGAGTGAAGCTGAGACTGCAGCATCCGTATCTGACTGGAAAGTCACTGGAACTGAAGGGATCAATAAAATGGATGAGCTGATCCAAGGTCAGAGAACCCCCAGGCTTTTTGTGATGGGAGGCTAATGAGTTGGAGACTGAGCTGAGATGAATTTGGTTGGCTTCTCTAATAAAATCATCTCAGTATTGTTTTCCCTGTATTCTGGCATTCTTTTCCCTAAAACAAACAGTGTTTTGCTGGAGCATAATTTTTTTGAAAAGCACTTAGTGTGACCCTCATTTGAGGGAGTGATCATACCTCAGTAGAAAGTAAACAATAATCAACAATATAAATAACATCTGTATGGCATGAGTTCTGCTACGAGAGCTAATGCCTAATGACATTGGAAGCTCCCAGACATTAATTCCCCAAGCTGAAAAGGAATAGCCTATTGCAATATTCCTCTGAGCCAGAAAATACCCATACACTTTTAAATAATTATCTGCACTAATCTAGCATAAATAATCCATGATTTCTTGGATAATGTAAAGGAGCTGTTACTAAGCTGCACCTCACAAAGAAGAAGAAAGCAGGGTGAGGAATGGGTAAGAGAAAACCAAATTCCCTGGAGCAGAAGGGCAGGAATGTCCTTCAGAGCTACAAACACATCTTCACAACAACATGGATATCTTTTCCACTGGCTGAGGAGCTTCGGTACAGACACACAAGAGTGGACCCTAATTGCCTTCTCTTTCTTTCTCCAGTTTTTCCCAGCAGCAGTTCAATAAGGTCAGCTGGGATATGTATAGTGTCCTCCTGACATCCCAGTGAGCAGGATGATGAAGACACACAGCTATCAGTGTGTGTGCATGGGCTGGAGAAAGTTTGCAGGTAGAGGTGGCATGTTTTATTGGATCAGCCAGTAATGCTGGAAATATTAGGCAAACTTTCAGGTATTCAAGCCCTTTATTCAGGTCTTAAATAGAAGCAGCAATTTTCAGAGCTAAATGCAAGCCGAGAACAAACGCTCAGATGTTAATTAAGTATGTATCTATTAGGCCTTTGTTTAAAGAAAAGGTATTTGGTAACTGTGGAGAAGAAAGGATGGTAAGGAGGGAGGAAAGTGAGAGACAGAGAAAGTTAAAGTTAAATGAAGCTGCTTGTCACCCAGGGGGGAAGAAGAGACAGGTAGTTTATAGCCTGGGGAACGGGAGTTGATTGTGGTGAGTAGGAGGAGAGTCTAATCATGAAAGTCACATCTAGCGTGAGCGTGCTCCTCCGTATCAAGTAGCTTTATGAATTTCAATTCTCAGCCTCATCTTTAGAAAGAGTTTTGGAGGCCATCTGGAAAAAGAGTATGAAGACACTAAATGTATTTTAGGAGAAGTGTTTTCCTATTGGCAGTTAGGGTGGTTTTTTTTTTATTATAGCTTAACCGTGAGACCATTATGGTCTATACTTATTGCTTAATTTTACATACGTAGTTACCATGAGACCATTGGATTCTTCTTATTGTATTTCTGGGAATGTGGGATTTAGAGAAATTCAAGGAAGGAAGGATGGGTGTGGGTCCCATTTTAAGCAGTTAAGATCTATTTTTGTGGAGATGGAAGGATACTAAAATGAGTTATGTGCCAGCACTTTGAGGGTACTGTCCTCTAGTTTTCCAGGAACTTCTGCTGGGGAAGCTTGTAGGAAGCTGTCTTCCTCCTATCTCACACAGGATCCTTTTGAGGAAAGAGACAGCAATGTCAGTAACCAAAGAGTTCCCATCTTTGTCACGGGGAAGCCCAAATACTCAAGAATGGTGTATTTTAAGTTAGCAGAAGCCTGTGTTATACATTCTGTCAAATAAACATTGAAAATAGAAGTTCTAGTCAATCAGATCAGTATGAGACCAAATGTTTAGTCAATATTGTGAGTACCCTTCAGTAAGAGTTCATCTGTTGATTCTACTCAGCCCACACAAACCTGAGGTGCTATTTTATTGTACAAAGAAACCTCCCCATGAAGCCACTGTTATTTTTAAGTGGCTTTGTACTAAAGGTAGCCCGAATTTTCTGTGAAATGCAAAACTGGCAAGACAGCTTTAGGAAACCACACTCTGAAATGAAATACTGTTTATCTCAAATGCACCTTTTCCCATATACACATACATGGAATTAAAATCAGAATATTTTGCAAGGCAACATGGAAGGTTTCTGTACATTTTGTGCTCTCTTTTTAAGCAGTAAAAGAATAGACACTTCTAGATTACTAAAATGTCCCTTAAGTCATAATGATAAATCAATATGCATGTGTACAAAGGATTGGTGTCTCCATAGAGTGCCTGAAATTCAATATTTTTAGTCTATTGTGTCTTATGAAAGGGCCTGTGTATTTTATATTCCCTGTGTGCTAAAAATTGTCTATATATTTTATGCATTGTTATTTGTGGATCTCTATTTGCAAACATAAGCAACAGCTAGTACTGGAGATGATATACAGGATGTATGGCATGCCTAAAGAAAACTAATCTGGAAGCATACAAATGCTCCCATCTATACATTTCAAGGACACTATAAGAATTCTTAACCTTATGGTAACATTGTTAAGAGTATACTGTAGCTGTGTGAGATGCATTCGAGTATCTGGCAGGAAGGAAAATAGCTCCAAACTCTATTTACTGTGCACGTTTTTGTGGTTGTGATATCTATGGGTGCAAAAGCCCTTCCTTTATTCGGGTCAGTGGGATGTGCAATCAGTGGGGTATAATTCCTGTGGCTGCTGAGTGTTGTCCTCTGGCAATAATCTGCTGGTAAGTGGTCCCACAGGTAAGTGTGGCATGCTGGAGCACTTTCCAGCTCCTACGCAAGATGTACTGCTGGAGGGTGACCAGACTGCCCTGAGACAGCTTGGAGCTGTCAGCAGGGGAGGGGCTCCCACATGGTTCTCAGATTAAGGCTCTCTTGTCAGCTCCTTCATTCAGCAGCAGTCCTGGGAGGTGCTTTTGGACATCCTGAAAACCCATTTTGGATCCTCTGCTGGTATTCTATGAAGAGCTTTAAGCATCAGGTAGCAGTGTGAAAGTATCAGTGGTGTCTCCTCAGCATGGAAGGCACCACACAAGTGATACGGGAGTTTGTCCTTTGTCTCAGAATGCTTTTCCATGTACTCATGTAACAATTCTTTTAATTAATGTGTAAGGGTATAGATTAATAAGAGAAAAGGTTTTCTTCAGCCCTAGGCTGGCTGCTTAATGTAATATCAAATACTACAGAAGCTGAGGGATTTGAGATAAACACCAGAGTATTGATCAATTCCACTTCTAAATATGTTCCAATGAATCCACATTTTCAGCTGGGAAACTACTGCCCCTGAGCAGTTTCCATTTTTGTACTGTCAGCGTTACTTTCCTGACTACTAGAAGGCTTAGCTGTGCACAGGCAGACAAGGATGGTGTAACACTGGACCCGTGTCCCTCACACCATGAATATTCATAGAATAGTTCAGATTGGAAGGGACCCCAAAGATCATCGAGCTCCAACTCCCACTAGATCAAGCTGCTCAGTGCCTTGTCCAGCCTGGCCCTAAACACCTCCAGAGAGGCGGCATCCACAACCTCTCTGGACAACCTGTTCCAGTGTTTCACCACCCTCACTGTAAAGAATTTCTCTCCTCCAGTAAAGTGGATTTTTGTTTGTGTTTTAGGTCACATCAAGCTGCAGCAGTGAGTAGATATCAGCAATACCAATACTTGTGTCAGAATAAGGCAGATGTTTCCCTTAGTGCGTGATTACTTCAAGGAAAAAGCACACGTTCCACAATGTAAATTGCTTATATTTTCCCTGTATAACACTGCAGCTGTTTACATACCATGCTGCTGCTGTGATTGCATTCAATGGGAATGTATTTCAAAGCTCCTCCTTAACCACACAAGACAGAATTAGTGCAAGTGGCCAGGATCTGAAGCAGCTTTTGTACACAACTGCGTACGTCAGACCATGAATTGTTCCCAGCACTTTTTCTGACAGACTGACTGAAAAGGCAACTAGCAGTGCAGAATGTCACACTATTTAATAAGATGCCAAACATGCAAAACACATTCTTTTCCCTGAGATCAGGTTTCAGAATTCTTATTCTGAGGGCACAGAGTGTCTCTGAAAATAATTCTGTGCAGTAGAAGCCTGAAGAGCACCTGCACTGGTTCACAGAAACCACGCAGAACACCGAATAAATAATTCAGAATATTTCATGTGGGTAGAAAAATGAGGACACTGAAAAATCACTTGTTTTCCTAGAAGAAGTTTGCCTTTTTGTAAAAAAATAATAAGCTCACACTTTTAATTATGAAATACAAAAATTTCAGACAAAACTTTTCATCTAGAAATCATAAACTTTAGATTGAGAAGGCACATACAAGGTGTCCATACGGCAGAACTGCTTTACTCCATTCCCATGGTTACTGTCAGTTCTAACCCTTATGAAACAATAAGGCCCAGCAGGAATACCAGCAGTCACCATTTGCCATGACCCAAGACATCTGGCTGCCAAACTCAGCCCACACGTGGAACAAAGACATAAAACATTCAAGCAACAACTCTTAAAAAAGTAATGAGTTTCAAATCCACATTTTTCAGTTTAAGATTTCTGCATTTCAACCAAAATAGGAACTTTTTTTGGCACGTGAGTGATGAGTTTTTATTTGAACCTGGAACACTGGATTTAAAACAAATACCATTAACAAAAGAATGCGTTTATCAAAACAAATTCATTTCTCATCCAAAGATACTTTTGTTAGTAATTCTGAAACAGCCCTCATGAAAACTTCCCTTGATTTTATTACAGAAAAGAAACTGAAAAATGTTGTTGATCTCTAAGCTCAAGATGATCAGCTGCACATAAAGCACATGAAAATAAGCTTTAGATATTATGATAACCATTATTATTATTAACTATTTTTTCTGAACTAATAAATCTCTTGCAGTTCCAGTCCAGGATCTTGCTGTGGACCTAATATTTCTGTCTGACACAAGTTTTTGGTTTTTTTTCTTGGGACCTGAAGCATGGATTTTTGTTCTTGTAAAGTCCCATCACATTCATTGTCTCTGAATTTAAGGCTATAATTTATGTCCGTTATTTTACTGAGATATCATTTACTGCATTATAAAGGTCACAATTTTATTTCATTACATGATGATAAAAAGAAAAATAACTTATAGCTTAAAGTGAGACAGTTGGTATTAACCTCTCTCTATTGCACAAAGCCATCCAAATGTGTAAAATGCAGCTTGTTCATAGAGAAATTTCCTGGAGAAGCACTGACTAAACCAGTGTCACATTCCTAATTTTCTTTGGGTTGACTGGATAATCAGTACGTCTTGGAGGTCGCACCTATGGGAGAGTAAAAGCAGTTTTAGAACTGAAAGAAATCCTAGAGAAGTAGTCTTGCAAGGGTCCTCAGGAGGTTTCCCACAAATCCCCATCCCAAAGAATTATACCAAAATGAAATCTATCATCAGCAACCCACTCAAAATCTAAATACAAAGGATGAACAACAGAACAAAATAAAAGATTCACATTCAACTCACTGATGGCAGCTCTGGGAATTCATTAATTGGTCTTATGCTACCTGAGAACTTCCTATAGACTCTGCAGTCTGTATTCTTTTTAACAAATATGAAGTTGGGCATTTCTCCTCTGATACTTTTTAAGAGAATTAACCCATTAAGCTGTAAAATAACCTTAGCATCTGACATTGCTTATCAAATACATCAGAAACTGAAACACAAAGCACACCAGTACTTCATGTATCTGGAAGACTGCTCTCAACATCTCACTGTTTACTCAAGACAAGCTTTTTTTTGAAGTTTCCATGACTGGCATGATTCCACTTTCACCGACAGCAGCCTGTCTTCAAACTGACTCCAGTGGGATCAGTGCAGGACAAAATACTCAGCAACTTTGAAAACCCTGTCTTCATTTGAAATCAGTGCAGTGGATTTCCAGTCCTAATTGTGCATTTTCACAA
Source organism: Turnix velox (assembly GCA_013400935.1). Lineage (NCBI taxonomy): Eukaryota > Metazoa > Chordata > Aves > Charadriiformes > Turnicidae > Turnix > Turnix velox. Next base: position 405,154 of record VZTY01034391.1, read on the forward strand.
ACATCATGGCAGAGAAAAAGACAAAGGAAAATGAAAACTCCAATGTATCCAAGAAATATACACATTAGATATTTAAATGTATAGTGAGATCTCACCTAGATAATTACAAAGTAGCTCTAAGGAATGAAAAAACTTCCCCACACTGCCTCAAGCCGTTGAGAAATAATGGGAATTTAACTGTTCTTCCCAGTTCTTCCCATTGGAATTTTTTACCAAACCAGCCCAAGTTGGTTCCTCACTATCAACCAATCTCCTTGTGTTTTGTTTCTGGAGCATTAATTGTGTACAGTCTGCACTGCCTTGATATTCTTCCAGTATTAAACATATTAAATAATGCATTTGGTACATATACATTATTGAATAAGCCATGGAGGAAGATGTTAGATAACATATGTGGACAATATGTCTCTGGCATTTAATGAGTCCTAGCATCTCAAGGAAAATCACGGGATAAATATAACTATCCTAGAAACATTTTGTAAGACAGCTGCCTTCTGTTTTAAACATAACTCTCTTTCTCTCCCCTCTCTCTCACTCTCTTTCCCTCTCCCCCTCCCCCCCTTTTTGTTGCTAGAACATGCCGCTGTTTTCTAAATTTACCCTTCTTTACTGTTTATTTCTGCAGAGAGGAGAGGTACTCTGGGAAGTAACAGGATTGCCTGTCTCTGCTCAAGAGACCTGTTCCAAGATTTCTCTGCTGCATTTAATTTCTTGCAGTTCAGCCCAGAGACCTTACTGGTGCCCAACAGAGACATCACTCATTCATTTCCAGAGAACATCAGAGGTTTCCTCTGGTTTGCGTTACCCTGGAGATTAATGTATGATGAGATTAGCTCTATTTATGGCAGTATATTTACTTGGCATTTGCTGACCATTCAGTTACAGGTCTGTTATGGCAGGCTTTTTCACAAGGACAGAGGTTCTGAGAAGCTCTCTACTACAGCACCCTACCAGAACAGCAAATTTACAAGGTAAAAAAAGCCATCTAAAAAAAAAGCAGAAGGAAAGCATTGAATTTGTGGAAAGCAAGTGTTCCCAGATACTATGGGCTGTCCTCTGAATATGAAGTATACTGAACTAGTTAGCCTACTGAACAACCAGAAAGTTTCAGAAGAGGGTCCAAGAGCACATCATTGAAAACTGTCTCTAAAACTTCCTGAAATAGATCATTATTTACATGTTAGTAAAATACAGAGGTGGGAATATTTCCCAGAACTTGTTGCACTGGATTGCACCCAGTGGTACTAAATAAAAACAAAACAAAACAAAACAAAAAACCTGAAAAAACCTAAACAAAACCACAAAACAAAATTACAAAACATTACAGAAAGTTTTTCAAAAAACATAATCATACAAAGAAATAATAAATAAAGTTATCATAAAGTTTACCCTTTTGAAAGTCATGGTTTATGCCACTTTGAGGCACTATTACCAAAGATTTTGATTTACAAGAGATTTGGAACTGGAGTGAGCCAAAAAACTAGCACCAGCTGGATATGGACAGCCCAGTTCTTCCCTGACAGCACTGGAAAAAATGCCTCTTTTGCTTTAAAAATGTTATCTGTAATAACAAGCTGTCCTGCCCCTGCCTTGATGTGCCATTTCTTTTGAAATTGAGGGAGGAACTGAGTGCAAGTTTGCCCCTGGGGTGGGGACTGTGACCATGATGGTTCACCACTGCCCTGCTGCTTCTTTCAGAGTTGCTAATTTTAGAGCAAATGCCCCAGGTTACTTATATTTTATTCTCAGTGTACTCTGATAGCAATTAATGAATAATTTCATGAATTTCAACCAACTCATGCCGTGTACTGGCCCATTTTCTGGGGAGCTTTCTCTGAAGTAGCATTGCCTCACTCAGGATGCAGTTTCCTAGGTATAACTTCACTGAAATGGAAGCTGCTGCTGAGTGACCTAAAACTCATTTTCTGATGCAACAGAAGATCCTATACAATACATTACAAATACAGAATGCAGAGGAGTGAGACCACCACAACCATTTTCAAATTCAAACCGGGACATTCTAGAGTCTCTGCTTGATCTTGATCTCAAAGTTGGTTCCTCTTCAAATTAATTCAGTGCTCTACTAGTCCCATCAGTCTTAGTCTGAGAAAAAAAAATGGCTTCATTATTGACTACATTCTTAAATCAGAAGGGACAAAAAAACCCTCAAGTGGTTCTCTGCACAGCTCAACATTACAGGAGTGAATTTCTAAGGTGATCACATCTGTCAGTAAGGATCCAATATAGTCAGCATTTCTTTCACATAGTTTTGAATCTCTTTGTACTGTCAGCTCAACATCTAGTTAACCATGGATATTTGACAGTCACATATTTCAAAGCCTGCCTGTTGACTTATCATGTCTTTTTATAGGAATTACTATAAAGGGATTACTGTGCTGGGAAAAGCTTTGGGTAGTTTGTTGTTTTGGTTAGAGACAGATGCCCAAATCTTTCCAGCTCCTCAGTCAGACAAAAAAAGAAAAATAAAAAAGAGATAGTGATATATGGATGAGTCAAAAGGTAAAATGCATGTGTGCATTAGCTGATTTCAGGGTTCAGTCCTTTGGTGATGTTTTGAATACTGATCTTCATTCAATGAAAGAAGGAATTCTGCTATTACAAGCATGTTGCAGTCATTTTTGCAACCCATATGACATCAGTGATATGAATGATGAGCACACATCTGGCATTATGAAACAGGGCTGTGATCTTTAAATTGATTTGACAGATGGCAGCTCCTCACAGAATAAAGCTGTGGAAATGTGTGATAAACTGAAGGCTTTGCCTGCTATTAGTCAGCCAAAAAAATCCAAGTCTAACTGCATTAGAACAAATTGCTGAAATTAATGTGATAGGAGTACTTCTAAATATGTCTGTAAGCATCACATATTTAGCTGTTAGAGCAAAAAATCAGAGAAATGTAGCTTTCTATTTCTGAAGGCTATTTTTCCCCCTGCCCTCAGTTTTTCATTCTCATTCCAAATTCACTCCATTTACAGGAAAACACCCACCCAAAAGTTCTGGATAACCCTCAAAATAATCCAGATACACCAGAGCTTCAAATAGCAAACCAGATCCAACCTGTCAACTTTTCATATGCTCAGCACATTTCCCTGTCCATCAATAGAGATACATCCTGGAAATTCCTTCTGATTTCTTCATAATCCCACCCACATAGCTTCCCTCCTCCCATTCTTCCACAGACACTTCAAAAAACTGTACTTTAAACTGCACTTACCTTTTCTTTATCTGTATCATCAATACTTATTAGTCTCTTAATCCAGATATGCTGACCAATGAATATCGTAACAAGACATGCTCTACAGTCCATTTAATCAGTAAGAGTAAAATTATTTGCTGTCATTGGTTTATATTTCTATTTTATTGGCCTTTTAATTTGATTTTGATAGCTTAATTTTTCTTCTCAAACAATCCTCGGAGTCAGAGCGGCTATATACAGTGTCATAAATGGGGTTGCAATTTATCATTCATTCTCTTCCCAGTATAAAACCACAACCACAACTAAATAATATTTTCAGTTTATGGAGTGTCATTTGGAGTAGTTAAGAAGAAAAATAGATCTTTCCCCATTAACAGAGTCGTGACTCGTTCTGGACTGGAGAGGAAGAGTGTGGCAGTGGCGGCAAGTGCAAGCCTCAGGAAGCTGTGCTGAAGTCAGCTGAATTACACCAGGGATGAATCTGGCCCATTCTAAATCACCACTCACTCTCTCTTACAAAACTGCCTTCCAACTTATCAAAGAGACATTTATGGCATATTAAATGGACTGATTATGAGACTCCTGTAGGAAACTATCCAGTTCCCTCAGAGCTCTTGTGGTACTAGTGGGAGGAATCCTCCACAACTTTTGGGGTAGTCCTACAGTTTTAGCCTGAGCAGGGGCCACTGAACTACCCCAAAATCTGCTAGAGCCATGATAAAGTACTCCCTCTTGCACTTGTTTTTTTTGGAAGGAGCCCTGTGCAATGGATCTGGGCACAAAAAACAGTTCCCCAGATAGGACTTCGGTCCCTAATACCCATTTGGTCTGCAGCTCAGCCCTGTGACTAGGAGCAAGGATCACTCTCCTCCCATTGCTGACAGTAACAAAATATGCAATTAAATAGAAGCCTGTAACTCTACTCTCCATTTGACCTTTTCTTGGCTAATGTAATCAGAATTAAGACCTCCCAGCACCCCTGAATGATGCTCCTGGCCTCCTATTCCAGTGGCTGGTAATTTTTTCCTCAGCTCAATAATTTAGTTCGATATTCATCATTTTTTAAATGTCTCACAGACACCTTTTTTCCTCCTTCTTCTTCACTGAGGTATTTCTTTTCCCTAAGATGATTTGCCAAATCTTTTGTGCATGTTGTGAATTGATCGATGCAATTGCTGGGCAACATTTATCTTCTGTGAACATTTTGCATTAGTTTCTGATTCAAAGAGGCTGGATTGCCAAAAGCTGACCTAAGTGATTTTCTCTTGTCACCTTTTAAAATTGAAACCCACAGCAGGTATTTCAGGCTTTGTACCTGGTTGGGTCCATAGGCAAGGACTTCTGAGGAGACAAAACCTTTGATATCAATCTCTTAAGTAATTTTAAATAGCAACTTTTTACATATGCAACAGAAAGGATCAAATTAGAAGCTGATATTCTCAGAAACTCAGGGAAACTAATGAATACCTCTGACCTTTGCTGAAACTTTCCATCTAGTTTTCTCCTGAGGGTGGTAGAAAAGGGCTGTGTAGCAAGTACAGTCACCTCTGTCCAGTCAAAATGCTAACTTGAAAAAAATATTCACTGTGATTGCCCTGCTTTTCATCTCATCCGCATAGCCATGAGCTACTTCTAATTTTAAAACTCTATATGCAGACTTTGCCCATGTGGACCTGCTTCCTGCCTTTATTGCTGTGGTTAATCCTCATCCCATAAGGTGACGAAGCTAGCCACAGAAATCTTAACTTCTTCTGCTTTGCAGAAATGATGAAGAAAGGCTTTAGGTCTTCAGTCTGTGATTGTTTCTATCAGTAGATTGGCTCCTCATTCCCTCCCCACCTTGCTCTACAGGGAGGACACGAGTTGGTCACTCTTTCTTCTTGACCCCCACACAAGCATTATGAGGACATTTACTCATTTTTCTTTGTTATGCAGAAACAGAGGGGCAAATTGCTGGAGTCCACCTTTTTATGATCTCCTTCACTGGAAAAAATTCTCTGGATAACTTGTCTTCCTCCTGTCTCTTTACACTCTGTATCTCATTTTAAAGACCAAAAGAACAAAGATGAAAAATATTTGGAAATAGTTCCAGAAGCCATGTAGGGAAAGTCAACACACAAACACAACTTTCTGTCCTCAGAAAATGTATTGGCAGGAGGACAGAGGGTTTCAGAAGAAGTTCTTTGATACAGCACTAATCAGCAAACAGTTAAATGGCTTGTCATCTGATTTTTCCTACTTGACAAGAAATATAATGAAAGAGCACCAAAATGTTTATTATGCAACAGATTGGCAACCGCAGTAATTGAACTTGATTAAAATGCATCCATGTCAGAAAATCCGTATTATGTACGCAAAAGCGAAGGTTAGAAATGTAAAAGACAAACACTTTTTTTGGTACGGGAGGTGTTGTGCTATGTCTGTATATAATCCCATAAACTTAAATCACAAACTGCAATTGCATAATTTAGGATAAACTCTCATCCACCTAGATCAGATCTTTCACATACAAGAGGAGTCACAATATACTGAGAAGCCCTGTTCAAATGGTGAAATAGTTCATCTCCACAAGACATTTTTAGATTGCTACATATACCTCCAACATATCAAAAACAGTTACAAAATATTTTAGTCTTCAGATAACAAGATAAGCATGCAGTTACTAATCTATCTAGAAGTCATCATAGCAGAGTTGTACTGATTATCTCTCAGGGATAAATGGTTTACCAGAAAAGGTTCAATTTTATGCTGGATGCCCCTGATGGATTTAAATGTTTCCTTAGCCACTGGGCTACAAGGGACTTCCTAGGCCATCTAATCTAGCATTTGACATACAGGGTTGCACCTACATTTGTGAATGAGGAGCATGAACCTAATGCTTGCAAACCCAGCTTCTCAACAGACCTTATTCACAACACTGTTGTTCTCTCTGTGGAGGTGTCTGAGACCATCCAAAGTGAATGCCTTTTAAATGATGCCAAACCAACTTCTCCTCAGTGCTCAGCAAGTGCATAACAACCATCAAAAAGTGCCCGATCACTGGGAAGTGGTGACGGCTAAGTTAAGTTATCACCTTTCCCTGAAACATCCTCAGCACAATCTCTTCTGCTTCTCAGAGAAGACAATAACTTTGTGCAGGAATACACTGCCAGTGCTTCTAATCTCTTAATAAGCTTATCAAACACTGTCTGAAACTGCTGCTAAGGGTTATAGATCCACAATAAACCCTCATCTGTTTCATACATGCTTTTCATCTTTGCTTTAATAGTATTTTGATTAACAAGTAATGAATGTCAAATGTAGTAACTACCAGCCACAAATACATCAGTATCATTGCTATTATTTTTACTGTTATTATTTTGATCATTGTTTTAATCAATGATTGAGTACATCCTAAATTTCACTGTGTGCCAAAATAACTAGACACACTGTGCTTTGATTTGTATGTAATGTCATTCCAAGATGGATTTCTGCATTGTAGATGTTGAAACAGCTCTTCAAAAATAGATGAGTTGTCACTGTGTTGAGAAGAGAACTCAGCACCGCACTACTGCTGTTTTCCCAAGAGAATATTGGCAAAAACCATCATGGAGATGCTAAATGTATTTTACAAATGTGTTGCATAAATTAAGGTCCACATTGCTGTTGTACTAGAAGCAATGAAAACCCAGCACCACCCTTCAGAATGGAGGTAGCTGGGAATGGAAAAAGTAGCTGAATGAACACAGAACTCCAATTCTTTACATGTTAGACATGTGGAAAGAGGGCAAAGCTCTAGGGCAGACTGGATGTCAGCTACATGCTTCCTTTTCCAGATAGAAAAGGTCTCTAAGATCAGTGTAAAGTTACCAACTGAACCAAATTCCACAATGTGGAAGTATAATTGGAAAATAAAATTTAAAAATGACCCAGAGAAAATGAACACTCATGTACTGAATTTTCACTGGATTTTACTTTCAAAGGAACCTCAAACCTCACCTTCAACATGCCTTCTTCTTATACTCACGTCTCCTCCAGCCTGGCTACTGGGAAGGACAACAAAAATATTGCAGACCTGTTCTCTGGCAATGGTATAAAGCTGTACTGAGTTTTGACATGCCCAGAGCAAAGCAAATGTCCCATTATAATTGTTTAATGTATACTATAAACAGAAGTAAATTCTCAAGTCAAGCCAGTGTTACTCTGGCTGGCAAGGCTGAAAGAATTAATTAATGGTAATAAATGGGTTTTTGGAGAGAGAGAAGGAGACTTTTTAATCTCAGGAATGATGAAATTACATTTGTCTTTGCCTATGGGAAGTTTATCCCAGCCAAGGCTACCCATCATGCTGGCCAGCAAAAATGCCTAGCTGACATTTGGAAGAGATATGAGATGAAAAGCTAAGGTAAGTAAAGGCACTGACTGAATGTCTGTCAGAGTTCAAGGAGCATCCATATGATGCTCTTCATTATGTGGTTCAGCTTTAATTAGTCCTGCAAAGAATAGGGATTTGACTCAGCAGTCCCTACTGATTGCATGAACATATGAGGGGAAGCCTGCGACTTCGAAGATTTGCTGTGGGAGATGGAAAGGAAGATGTAGTAGGGTGCTGACGGGAACAGATGTGACCAAGCTTTGTAGGACACTTCTTCCAAACATCAGGGTGTGTTGTTTCTCCCTCACCTCCTGACCCCCTTTGGCCTCCACCCACCAAACCAATCAAAGTCTGAGGTTAAGACTCAGGACACTTACCTTATAAATTAAACATTCAGGAATGCTGAAGGGATATTCTACTTAGTTACAGCTGTAACTGATGTACAAATGTCTACCCCCACCCAAAATCTATATTTGGATATAGTGCAATATACACTATGTGAAGGAAAAAAAAGTCAAGATATCAGCATTACAATTACCTTTGATACTGGACTGCTATGTAAATCTGCAGTGGAGACAGTGAACTTTGGATACACTGGGGCAGTTCCTGTAACAAGAATAGGTTACTGTTATTTGGTGTCTATCATGCCAGGAACATGGCACAAGCCATGCAGGATTACAGCTAAATATGATTTAATATAGTGAGCCAAAATCTAGCTAATTTGATGGACTAATATGGTAAGGCTTTTTTCAGTGGAGGGAGCTTGCAAGGATGAGAGGACACTAGGAGTTGTCCCCATGTCAGACAGAGCCATTTACAGGTGACTCCAACACACCCCTCCTGCTGGACAAAGCTGAGCCCATTGGTGACACAGACAGTACCTCTGTGATTATGTGTTTAAGAAAGAGTAAACGATGCTGCACAACAGGACCTGTGACAAAAGAGTGAGAAAATGTAAGACAACAGCTCTGCAGACATCAAGGTCAGTGAAGAATGGAGGTGAGGAGGTGCTCCATGCGCCAGAGCAAATACTCCGCTGCAACCTTTGAAGAAGACCCTGCAGCCTATGGAGGACCAAGGCGGAGCAGATATCCACCCTGCGTCCTAGGGCGAACCTCATGCAGGTGGATGCACCCTGAGAGAAGCTACAGCTTGTGAACAGCCAAACTGGAGCCAAACTGGAACAGCCTCTTGGCTGGAGCTGTGAGCACACAGAGAGGAATACATGCAGAAGCAGATTTTGAGGCAGTAATTGTGACACATACGGGAGCATTCAATTTCTGAAGAACTGTACCATGGAAAGAAAAGTTCTTGAAAACTACAGCCCATCAGAAGGACCCACAGTGGAGAAGTGGGTGAAAAATTAAGTCCCGTGGGAAGAACACATACTGGAGCAGGGAATAGTGTCAAGAGGAATGAGTGGCAAAGACGGTCTGTTATGTATGCACTGACCATAGCACCTATTCCCCATCTCCCTGAACTGCTTGTGGGGAGGAGGTAGTTGAGCTAAGAAGGAAGCTGAGCCTTGAAGAAGCGGGGGTGCAGAAGGTGTTTTGGTTTCATTTTCCTTTCTCACTATCATTTCCTGTTATTAATTTGCAATAAGAATGAATCTTCTCTTTAAGGGAAGTCTGCTGTGCCCATGGCAGCAATTGGAAACTCCCCCTTGTTATCTTGACCCACAGGCTTTTCCTTCTTATCTTCTTACCCTACTCTGTTGAGAATGGGGAGTGATAGAGAAACTCAGTGAGCACCTGGTAGCCAGTCAAGGCCAACCCAGTTCACTAACAGATATGAAAGAAGCTCATCTAGGACCCAGTAGAAACAGTTTGTCCAGGTTTACTTCATTTTCCTTTACATTTCTCTACTGCACTTATTTCTTCACAACTTTTTTCTTAGAGAGAAAACGATGTATGCCTGGATTATAGACTGCACAATAATTTTGTGTCATTAAGAGTTTGATTAAACGTTTTGATAATAATGTGGTTATAAATGCAAGTGGTGGGTAATGATTTGGTAGAGATTTACATTTGCTTTTGAGAGTCCTTGTGCTTAAGGACTAGAATGTATATAATGCCTTAGTCATTTACCAGTAAAATCATACTTCAGTAACTTTCTTTTGGTTTTTTTTTATGTTGGTGGTGATTTTTTCATTTGAACAGACAAACTGTAAAATATTGTCTAAGCTGACTATTGTATGGGAATCCAGTACTTGCATCTTTGACCTGAGAAGATATTTGGAAGAAAAAAAGATTTTTAAGAAGAAAAAAAGATTTTTAAGAAGAACAAAAGATTTTTAAGAAGAACAAAAGATTTTTTAAAAAAACAACCAAACAAACAACCCAGGATTTAAACCAAACTCAGCTGCAAAGAAATCTAATGTTTTCTCAATACTTTTGAAGGATCATACTTCAGAAAATTGAAAATGTGCTGAAGACACTCAGGCCAAGCACAAGGCCTTCACAAAGTATTGTGAAATCTCGGGACATGTTGTCCCAAATGCCATTATTGAAAAGCCTTTTGAGAGTATGTGATTCAGTGTCTGAGACTCACTTGGGATGTGTTCTGTGTTCCACCGTTCCTCTGGAATGTATCCCTCATTTTCACTACCATGCCTTTGCCTGTTTTTCAAGTCATCATCTGTTTTCTTCTCAGGTGAAACTTTTCTAGAAATGTAAAGTCATTAGAACATGATTATGGCATAACAACTCTTGGGTAGTAGGCTACACAGAAAAAATTGGGAAAATATAGGTTCAAAAGATATCTGGGTCTTCCAAGTAACTAGCTAGTACAAATCTTGTCTTGTATAAGCATTACCTTTGAAATTCTGTTTAAAAGGTTTCCATCAGCTGCATTATCAGAAAGCAGGAAAATACAGTGACTAATCCTTCAACAAGTGAAACTCTGTTTCAGATCATAGGTTTGGTAGGAAATTAATTTTGATCAGAATAATAATAATTCTGAATCACAGGATATTCTGTGGCCCAGTAATAGGTCACTTATGACAGTTTTTACTTTTTGTGATTTGAGGCTTCCTCTCACCTGCAAAAACAAAGCATGTTCATAGAATCCTAGAATCATAGCATGGTTTAGGTTAGAACAGATCTCAAAGATTATCCAGATCCAACTCTCCTGCCACAGGGAGGATCACCTCCCACTAGACCAGGCTACTCCAAGCTCCATCATGCCTGCTCTTTAACACTTCCAGTTACGGGGCATCCACAACTTCTCTGGGAAGTAAAGAAGTTCTTCCTAACATCTAAACTAAATCTTTCCTCCATGGTCAAGAGTCCCTCCCCATCTTTCCTGTAGGCACCCTTCAGCCCTTCAGGTACTGGATGGCTGCATGTTATCTCACATCACCATACTTAGCTCCCAAGCGACTCATACACTCTGAAGTTAATTTTTCACTTTGAAATTTACTTTACAAATTAATATTGCCACAATGAAGTTGACAGAACTTCCTTGGTTAAAGTTACATGTTTCTGAATTTGTAGAACAGTGACCTGCATAGCTGCACAATTAGAAATGAATGCTTTTCTACTCAAAACTCTTAAGCGAGAAGAGATGCTGCCATTCATCTATTCCTACCATGAATCCATCTCCAGGATTGCTCCAGACCCATCTTCGCCTATGTTTCTGGTATGATAAACACAAACTTATGGCAGAACTTTGACAACCCAGGAGTAAGAGAAGGGAGAAATAGTCTCAGCTAACAGAATTTGTAGGAACTGGTGCATTTACTTTTTCATTTTTAGTAGAAATTACCTTGCAGGCCTATAGAGCTTCAGAGAAGCATTACTGATTCATATGTAAATCTGATATGCCAGCTATTAATATGTGGCTTTTTTAGGAGATAAATGTGTTAGATACTGCTAATAAACCTGTCATGGTTGCTAGAAGACAAGAGCAATTGTTTAGGAATACCACTTCCACAGGTAACACGATACTGTACTGACTATTTTATCTGATCCTTATGTCTCAATAAACTCAGTGCAGCAGCCAAATGAAAAGCAACTACCAAAAAAAGCGGCAGGTACAGAAAGATAGCCAGACAAATAAAAAATAAATGTGTAAAATAAAACAATATATCCTTGGCCTAACGACTTCTTTGTGACTGCCACAACACAGCTTCCAAAATCTGACAATCATAATTCTTTTTTCTGCAGGTAAGTTCCCTGAACTTGTTCCCAAAAACATTGAACCAAGAAGAAAAACCTGAACACAAAATCTGTTTGCGATTGTAAATACTGTAAATTACTGTGATTTAGAAACAATGAGTTTCTAAATCCAAGCTGAGACACAGAGCCTGGCCCCATCCCAGTGTTTAAGTATTTGTTTAAGCTTATATTTTAAAGTGTAAGCAATGTTTATGAAGCCAGTACAACAGCTCATGTTTAAAGGGAGTGGGAAAATAGGAACTTTATGAGATCTAAAACCACACATTCTGTCATGAAGAGATAATGTACTTTCCCAAGTTAGATTCAAAGATGTAGGGGGAAATTTTGTTACACCCTATTCTGGACCTATTCCTGTTATCTGAAAGAAAGCAGCATGTAGACCCACATCAGCATGGCAGGGTCTTAATAAGGACATGGGCCCAACTGTACCAGTCCTCACCACTGGGCAGATGTTCAATAAATCTTGCTTTAGCAGGGTTCCTTGCAGAGGGCTTTTGGTAGAACCCAGCAAAAATGCATTATAACACTTTATTAATGAGAAAAACAATCTGCAGTTTGTACCTCCCATTCCCTGCTCATGTAGTCCTGCCCTATTTATATAGTTGCATTTGGTAAAATGATCAATTTATCTTTATAAACACAGAAATCGTATAGAATTTTCATGGTATGGTATGGCATGGCATAATTAGCACTATTTCCTCAGGAGAAAACCATATTTACCTAATTTCCCTTTTTTGTATCAATAATGTGCTATATAAATGGAACTCTGTCAACAGACTTTTACAAAATTTCTCCACACAAGCTGCTAATGAAGCTAAGTTTTAGTGAACCATGAGCCAAGGTGCAGTAACATTCTGTAAACTCATTTTAAGACACAGGGAATTAAAGGCCCCAGCAAGCATAGGTAGAATATGAATTTACAATACTCCCTAGAAGCTCAGGAAAAATATAACTCCAAGTAATCCCACTGATGTTGCTGTCACAGCCTCAGTGATGTCAATAAATAGGACCTTAATGCTGATAACCATCAGCTCATGATTTTTAATGTTTTCCAAGCCAATGCACTGATGTACCAACCAACTGCTTTGTTCTCTTCATTAAGTGTGTAAGCACTGATCACCGGGGCAGTTTATTTATTTATTACCGAGGCTAACGAACCTTAAACAGTGGGAAGCACGGTCTAACCTGCCTGTCAATCTTTTCCCCAATTAGTTTGAGGCAAGGCTTTTGGACGGAAGACGCGGGCATCCCCCCTCCTTTTCCTCCCCGCGGCCGATAGCTGCGGAAGCGCTGCTGGGCTCGCAGTGACCCCCTGTGGCGACGCGGGCTATCGCCCGGCAGAGGCAGGCAACCAGCCTGGTGCAAGGCAGAGCCCTCTCCTGCTTCCTCCAGGACACCTGAGGAGTTAAAGTATTTGCTTTGCCCACCAAATTCAGCAGCAGCGTGTTTTCAGTCAGTTGTTTCTGTGCTGACCCAAATCAGAGAGGAGGGATTTGCAGGGTTTTCAGACGATTGCAGAGTCGTTGAGGTTGGAAGAGACTTCTAAGTTCATCAAGTCCAACAATAAACATGATGCTGCTAAGTTACTACAAAACCACATGCCTCAGGAAGACATCAGTAAGTCTTGTAAATACCTTCAGGGATGGTGCCTGAACCAATCCCTGGGCAGCCTCTTCCAATGCTCGTTAATCCTTTCAGTGAATTTTTTCATAATATCCAACCTAAACCTTCCCTGGTGCAAATTGAGGCCATTTCCTCTTGTCCTATCACCTGGTACTGGGGAGAAGAGACTGACCTCCAGCTCTCTAGAACCTGCTTTCAGGCAGTTGCAGAAAGCCATAGGGTCTCTCCCACATCCGCCTTTTCTCTAAACACCCCAGTTCCCCCAGCTGTTCCTCAGAAGTCTTGTGCTGCAGACCCATCAACAGCTTTGTTGCCCTTTTCTGTACCCATTTCAGCACCTCAATATCCCTACTATAGTGTGGGGCCCAAAACTGAGCACAGTATCTGAGGTGCAGTCTCACCAGTACCAAGTGCAGAGGGACAATTCTTTCCTTAGTCCTGCTGTCCACACTGTTTTTAATACAAGTCAAGATTTTTTTTTCACCCAGTTTGTTGTCAGAACAAAATTCTCAGCCTGTTGTAATCTGTGGTGCTTGCTTTTCTGCCCCAAAATTCAGTCCCCTTCCCTGCATATTGGCCATCCTTCTCCTGTTGTGCACACAGAAATGGGCAAGGTCATCCAGCGGTGCAGCACACATAGTGGACTGCTGGGCAATGGGGATTGGGAACTGGCTCATCCCTCTCACCCTCCTGCAGCAGCCTGAAAGTGTTCAGTTAAAAGGAAAAATTCACACTTCATCTAGCTTACCTTATTTCATTTTGATATGTAGATCCTGAAGGGAAAAAAAAAAAAAAAGATGTCTTTAAAATGCAGGAAAGTAAAATCTGATTTACTAGAGAGCTCATCTTGTTTGATGTACTGTATTCCAGCTACCACATGGGCATCCATTTACAAAACTATGTGACATCCTTGTAGAACACTTAACAGAAACTGAAAAATTAGCCTCACAGCACTGAAAGGTGTGCTTCAACAAAGAAGAACCTCAGTATAGGAATTAAACATTGCTGAAATTTAATGTACTCCTGAAAAACATGGCACCCCTGTAGTTAATGTGAATGGCTGACACTGTAACAACAAGGTGAAAATAAGGAGCATTTAACTAGGCCATGGCTGAGAAGGGCCTGTATGCTGACATTTCAGCTCACAGGTCTTTGCACAGCACTAGAGCTGACACAACTAGGATATTTATATCTACTGGAAGACATTTTTGAACATAGAGACCAGTTGTGAAGATCCACTTACCTTTTTTCTTCAGGCAACAGTAGCGTACGACAACCGCAATAATAACAACCAGAAGAACAATACCAAGAATTGAAAGCACAACTGCAAGCACTACAACCCATGTGCTTCTGTTGTCTTCACTGTAATAATTTTCTGTTAAATTAAATGGAGAAACATTGCACTATCAGAGCCTCAAAATATCCTTTTCAGAATACTCACCTTTTCTTATTAGCAGCTTGTTGATTATTTAACAAGGACCCTGTGTTTTCCAAATGTATTTATGAATGGGGCCCATGAATTAAAAATCTTTCCAAATGTGAATTCTTTATTCAATTATATCTTTTCCCACAGCTGCTTCTCTTCTGGAAAACACAGGGTTCAATCTTCCAACCTAAACTTAATTTTGTAGCTATGCTGGGTCTCCTAACATCCTTTGGACATACTTTGAGTTGGAGAGACAGGTTAAGATTTGATTTAGATATACTGAAGACATTAAGTAGTGGAGAGCAAATACCTATTTTGAGTTACAATTGGTCAAATATACATTACTCTTTGCATAAGACAAACAGCTCTGAAGTGTCCATTTCTCCCTACAGAAAACAGCAACCATCTTAGGTGAGTATTACAGATGGAGATCTCTGTCCTGTAGATAGGATTTTGTGATGAATCTCGAGATATCTCTCACTGATTTCAGTAGGTGTTCGATATTGGTAGGGCACCTGTTATCTACACAGAGAGGAAGCAAAGGGCAAAAACTGTGAAGAGTAGCTGTTTTGGAATATGTATCTTCTCACATTAACTTAATCCTTCATCTTTGCTGCAATCTACAGAATTAAATGAGATGATTTAAAGTCAATTCAGTTTCTTGCTGAAATCAGTTGCTATGACTAAACAGTTTTCCCACAGAGCTCCCATGTGCACAGAATTTTAAAAATATAGTGTATTTCTCATGCAGCTGGATGATCAGGAAAGATATTGATTCTGACTGCCACATTATCCTGCCCTTTGATTTTCATCAAGCATTTCAGAAGCACCTCTAATTTGGCTGCCCTTTGAAAAATTGCCCCAAGTTAATTTTGGCAGTTGTTTAGAAACAAGCTTCCAATCTAAATATCAGATGTGAGACACGTCCAAACTTGACAAAACCAATTCTATCACACTGGGTTTTATTATTATAATTTTCTCATTAGAAGTCCCAGATAGCACTGCATAGCCATATTTAGCTGACAGCCTTTAGAAAAGACAACGCAGCAATGTAGGCGACTTGTAGCCATGCAGTATCAGGGCTATTCCCCTGAAGTGTGAATGTGGGTATCTTTTGGTTTACCTATAAAAGGAATAAAGTAAATCCTTCCTACCTACAACCTTTCCTGAGCATCTCTTTGGGATTTCCAGGTTTCAGGCTGTAGAGATACAGGACCAGAGCCCCCTTCAAGACTCACATCTCTGTTGAGTCTCAAGCAATTATAATCAAGCAATTTGTTCCAGCATCACTAAGCCTAATGCTTAATCAGCATGTTTTCAATTCCTTCTGGCTATTAGAGAAAATAAACACTCAGTAACCTGCAAACTAGCAGTTAATTCCATGGGCTGTAATCAGTTGTGATTACACCTTATGAGAACCCTGTTCTTAATATTTTTATCTAGAAGTGCTGCATCAATTATCTATACTGTACTGTATTTTGTTCTATAAAACAAGCATGGGATTTCAAGATGCCTAAAATATGAACGCCAGCTACTTAGCTGTGGGAGAAATCTTCATCTTAGTTTGAAGGGAGTAGCTAAACACACCTGCGCTGGCCCATACCCTCAGGCTGGTGGCCACACCAAGGTATTTCACTCCCTGCCAGGTTCAGGTTACACATCCAAAGAAGATCTAGAGAATTGCAGTGAGAAAGATAGGATACAATACAAATAATCCCAGCATTTCAGCATTGTAGTTTCTCCCCAGTTTTGGAGGATTCATAAAAAAATTGGAGCTGGAACTCAACATGCAAGTATGGGTGCAAGAGAGGGCCCTAAGGCATAAAGGCATTAGATGTCTTTTAACCCCATAACTAAATCCACACCAAGTTACATGAGGGGCTTAGTGTAGGCAAAGCCACTTTCTCACTCTACAGGTCACATCCTCTGCTGCAATCTGGATCCAAGGCTCTTCACAAAGCTGCCCAAAAAATTACTTGAGCTGAGAATCTGCTGAAAAGGGAATTTTCCCTGACACATGCTGATGACCAGGGAGAAGTGATAGGAAAAGACTACACATCACTTCTTTGAGACTTTGGAGCTTTTGGACTAACTTTAAAAGCAAAGATGAAGCTCAAAGCTAGTTCCCTATCTTCCTCTTCTGCAAGCCCAAGGCTAAATTAAGTTGACACTGAAGCTAAAGATACCTTTGGGCTCAGCAAAGCGAGTTTCCCAGTAACAGCTCTGTGAATGATAACTCCACAGGAGATCCCACATCTAGGGCTCAGTCAAACATCACTGAAAATAAAGTAACTCTGGAAGAGGAATGATTGACATAAAAATGCATTATTTCTATGGACAGACCTAAGAGTGAGACTAATCTAGAGATGTACATTTGTTAACCAGGAGATGGTTCATTTCTGGTTTCAGTTCTTGTAAAAAGGCAGGTATTGATTGTGAGGAACACAGAGGAATTCAATTCCTCAAGCTTTTAAGTGAATACTAAAATTGATATCACAGGGGAGGACTCCTTAGATGTTTGAAGCCAGCTATATTCCTTCTTGACAACAGCTTCCTAAGGCTACATTTGTATATGAAAGGTCAAGCAAGGTCTGCGATTTTCTGTGCTGTATATAAATTATATATCTTCCTCTGTCATAAATGCCATGGATTTATTTCATTCTAATAATTTAAGACATTGTATTCTTCTAACTCTGACAAATTTTGGGTGTCTGCTGCTGCACAATGATTTTTCCAAAAGAAAATGAATGATGGTCCTACACAATCACTAATTACACACTAACTACATTTTATGACATCTGTTTTTCTCTTCTTCTGATTCACAATGAGTAGCTACGGAAACTGAGGGTGGATACCTCAGTACTTCACAAATGAGTAGGCAGTTTCATTTTGCTTAGTCAGTAATTATCAATGTGATTACAAAAAAGTTCTGTTAAGAATGGTGAAATGACCTTTTTCAACTGCATTACAAAGCAAGTAAAGCCTGAAAGCCTGAAAAGGGCTTTGTAATAGTGATTCACACTTATAAGTAAAGGCACAGTTAGTTATTTAACCTCCTCAGCTGTTTTATGTTGAAACTTCTATACCAGGCTCCTTATCAATCCACTAAAAGAACGTCTTTGTATATGCTGTGCTCACCCAGTGCAGGAGAATCAGTTCAAGAGAAGCTGCCAGCAAGATTGTAAAAGTTCATGATATTCACCACATCATAAAAATAAATGTAGATTCAAGGCCCTATTCTGTGCAAAGGGCTGCTGAGGATGCACTGCAAAAACCTCCATCTATTCTATGCATTTCCCATAGCTCAAGTCAAATCTAATAAAAATTGTGTCACTGTAGGATGAACTATGTCACCACAGGAGGCAGTGCACCTATACCAAATGACCTCAGCTCTCTGACATGCACTTACAGCTTCAGGTTTAGTTAATCTTGAGATTCCTCTACCTGGTATTTGAGACAGTTGGCTAGTACCAATAGAAGGTTGGTTTAGTAATGTCTTCCTCATCTGAATTAAACAGTGACAACCCATAAGGAAATTCTTCCTTATACTTGGTACTGTTAGGAAAAGAGAAACACTTTTATATAGGCTTCTGTTAGATTGTAAGGCCACTCTTTAGTGATAGTCCCACTTGCTTTGATCCATACTAGCAGCATGGACCAGATAAAATCACCCTTTTCCTGATGAACCTAATACTGTAAAAGTAATAAATTATGGGATTTTGTTTTCCTACCATGCTGGCAAGAATAAAGGTCAGCATCACTACAGAAAATGCTGACAACATTAGTGAAAATATTTAGGGTTATCAAAAGTCCAGCTCACTGTTCTTGAATGATTTCCATGTCTGGATTAAAACAACCTTGAATTTCCTTAAATAACAGATAACTAATTTGGTGGCCTTCTATGATGGAGTAACATCATCGGTGGACAAAGGAAGGGCAACTGACATCATCTACCTGGACTTGTGCAAGGCATTTGACACTGTCCTGCATGACATCCTGGTCACCAAACTGGAAAAGAATGGGTTTGATGGATGGACCACTCGCTGGATAAGGAGCTGGTTGAATGGTGGCACTCAAAGAGTTGCAGTCAATGGCTCATTGTCCAAGTGGAAACCAGTGACGAGTGGTGTTCCTCAAGGATCAGTACTGGGACCAGTGCTATTTAACATCTTTGTAGGAGATATGGACAGTGGGATCGAGTGCACCCTCAGCAAATATGCAGATGACACTAAGCTGTGTGGTGCAGTTGATACACCTGAAGGAAGGGATGCCATCCAGAGGGACCTTGACAGTCTGGAGAGGTGGGCCCAAGCCAACCTCAT